>CAUYRH010074376.1:0-21970 GCA_963574655.1 Perodicticus potto
TTGTGGCAGGCGCCTGTAGTCCCAGCTACTTGGGAGGCGGAGGCAGGAGACTCGCTTGAGCCCAGGAATTGGAGGTTGCTGTGAGCTGTGATGCCACGGCACTCTATCCAGGGTGACAGCTTGAGGCTCTGTCTCAAAAAAGAAAAAAAAAATTGATGTGAAGGCCACACCCTTAATCTTTGCCCCTGCGGCAAAATTCATTCATTTTAATGACTTGATAGATTTTACTATGCTCAACGTCTCTTTAAAGTTCATCTCTATTTGAATATAGACACGTTAGAGTCTTCCAGTTCTTTAAGGACCAAATTTTTGAACTGAACGCACTTACCCTTTATTTCTGCAGACAGACCAGCCAGTTCTTTTCATGAGCTTTTCTCTTGAATATTTTGACAAATGCAGCCAAAGGTGCCCATAGAGCCTGTTTTCCAAGCTACTGCAATAACAATACGGTTTTGCTTTCACCAAATGTTTTGCTTTTGCATAGGGAGGATTACCAGCTTTCCTGGTCCCTGCTGCATATTTCGGTTTTGGTTACATAAGTACACTACTTCTGGTATCAATTTCTTTATTAGTCAGGATAGGCTGGATTAGGACATATTAACAGATGAACTCTAAAATATCAGCAGATTAACACAACAAAGGTTTATTTCTTGCTTAAACATATTCTGATAATGTGACTCCCCAGAGCAGCTGTCCTCTACTTGATGACTCAGCAGTCTGGTCTGCTTCCATTTTCCATTCCACCATGTCAATGTGTAGCCTCCACCATTGTTATGGCAAGAAAAAAGATAACCTGAGGGTCCTGCATCAGCTTTCACATGCTCTAGCAGTTTTAAAACATGGCCCCCAAATTATTTGACATTTCTCCTGCTGAGAGTTAGGGAGAATGCAACCCTTGAATGTAACCTCTGTGACCATGAGAATAAAGCGGAAGTGATACTATTCCAGTTTCTAAACTCTGGTCTTAAGAAACTTACAGTTTTTACCTCCTTTTCCTTGGATGCTCATTCCAAGATCCAGCCACCAAGCTGGAAGGAAGCTTAAGAAACGTGGAGATGGCGGCGCTTGTAGCTCAGTGGGTAGGGTGCCGGCCACATACACTAAGGCTGGTGGGTTCAAACCTGGCCCAGGCCTGCTAAAACAATGACAACTGCAACAACAACAAAAAAACAGTCAGGCATTGTGTCAGGCGCCTGGAGTCCCAGCTACTTGGGAGGCTAAGGCAAAGGAATTACTTAAGCTCAAGGGTTTGAGGTTGCTGTGAGCTGTGAAGCCACAGCACTCTACCCAGGGCAACAGCTTGAGACTCTGTCTCAAAAAAAAAAAAAAAGAAAGAAAGAAACTGTAGGCTCAGCGCCTGTGGCTCAATGGGCTAAGGTGCCAGCCACGTACACTTGAGCTGGTGGGTTCAAATCCAGCCCGGTCCCACCAAACAACAATGATGGCTGCAACCAAAAAATGGCCGGGCGTTGTGGCGGGCGCCTGTAGTCCCAGCTACTTGGGAGGCGGAGGCAGGAGACTGCTTGAGCCCAGGAATTGGAGGCTGCTGTGAGCTGGGATGCCACGGCACTCTCTCCAGGGTGACAGCTTGAGGCTCTGTCTCAAAAAAAAAGAAAGAAAGAAACTGTACAGGGTCCCACACAGAGGAGAACTGAGGCCCCTTGCCTTCATCCCCAGCTCTGTCCCCAGATACTACCATCACCAACTTGCCAGTCACAGGAGCAAGCCAGCTTGGTCTTTCCAGTCCTGTCGAGCCACTTAGTTATTGCCAAGTGAAGTGCATTTGAGCCTTTCCATTGAGGCCTCCCCAAATTGCAGATTTGTAAGCAAAATAATGATTGCTGTAGTTTCAAGTCACTAAGTTTTAGGGTGGTTTGTTACACACCAATAGCAACCAGAACAAATGCTTTTGCCCCAGAAGTGACATGCATCACTCTGCTCATAGCTCATTGGCCAGAACCATTCACATGACTTTGCCTAACTCCAAGGTTATAGGAAATGTATGTGTAGCACATGGTAATTTGGTGAGCAGTCTGTCTCTACCACACTGTTTAACAAATTCTTTTCAATAAGATGAGATTTGAGCCAGGTGAGGTGGCTCATGCCTGTAATCCCAGCGCTGTGAGACGCTGAGGAGGGAGAATTGCTTGAGTTCAGGAGTTTGAGACTTGCCTGAGGGAAAGTGAGACCCTGACTCATTAAAAAAAAAAAAAAAGACAGCACCTGTAACTCAGTGGATAGGGCACCGGCCACATACACCGAGACACCCGAGGCTGGTGGGTTTGAACCTGGCCCGGGCCACCTAAAACAACAATGACAACTGCAACAACAAAAAATAAAATAGCCTGGCATTGTGGCGGTGCCTATAGTCCCAGCTACTTGGAAGTCTGAGGCAAGAGAATCACTTAAGCCTGAGAGTTTGAGGTTGCTGTGAGCTGTGACACCATGACACTCTATCCAGCTCAAAAAAATAAAATAAAATGAGGCCAGGCCTGGTGGCTCACGCTTGTAATCCTAGCACTCTGGGAGGCCGAGGCGGGTGGATTGCCCTCAGCTCAGAGGTTCAAGACAAGCCTGAGCCAGAGTGAGACCCCTGTCTCTACAAAAAAAAGCCAGTTGTTGTGGTAGGCACCTGTAGCCCCAGCTACTTGGGAGGCTTAGGCAAGAGAATCACTTAAGCCAGCAGTTCAGTTCTCGTGACCTACAGGAACTGTATTAAAGACTTGCAGCATTAGGAAGGTTGAGAACCACTGACTTAAGCCCAAGAGTTGGAGGTTTCTGTGAGCTGTGACACCATGGCACTCTATCGAGGGCCACAAAGTGAGACTCTGTCTCAATAAAATTAATTAATTAAATAAAATAAAATAAACCCAGTGGGGCACCACGGCGAGCACCTATAATCCTAGTGGCTTCCAGAGGCTGAGGCAGCGGGATGCCCACAGCCTGAGTCTGAGGTTGTAGTGAGCTATGACACCATTGCACTCTGCTCAGGACATAGGCTGGGACTCTGTCTCAACAAAAAAAAAAAAAAAGAAAAGAAAGAAAAAAAGAGAAGAAAAAAAGGCAAGGAAGGGGCGGTGCCTATGGCTCAAAGGAGTAGGGCACAGGCCCCATATACTGGAGTTGGAGGGTTCGAACCCAGCCCCAGTCAAAAACTGCAAAAAAAAAAAGCAAAGAAATTTAAAAAAAGGTGACATTTGAGCAGAAAGCTGAAAAAAGCAAGAAGCTAGCTATGTAGATATCAAGGGAAAAAGCAATAAAGACTAAGAAAAAAAATACAAAGACCCTGAAGCCTTGAGGTAGGAGTTTGCCTGACGTGCTTGGTTCATTCAGGGAATAGCAAGGAGGCCAGTGTGGCTGGAGTGAGGGAGCAGAAGATGGTGTCAAAGAGGTAAGTCAGGTTGGGGGACGGCAGTAGGTCCTCTAAGAACTTTTAATCTGTAGTTAGGACTGGTTTGGGATATCTGCTGCTGCAAAACAAACCATCTCACACCTTGGTAGCTTACAATGACGACATTTTATTGTCTGTCAAGGTTATGTAGGTTTTCGGAGTTCAGTTCTCCTTATCATGATGTCATCTAAGGACTCAGGGGCCGGAATATGCGAGATGACTCACTGCTCTCCTGTTGCGGTCCCATACAGCAGTGGGTGCTGGCTGTGGGCTGGAGTGGAGCTGCTGCTGTCAACTGGAGCACCTATGTGTGACCTCTGCATGTGGCTTGGCCTTCTTCCTCATGGGTACTTGGGTTCCAGAGGGAGCATCTCACAAGTGAGTGTTCCAAGAGGTGGGAAGAGAGAAATTATCCTCCTGAAAGCCAGGTCCAGACTGGCATAGCATTACCTCTACCACATTCTATTGGTTAAAGTTGGCACTGGGTCAACCCAGATTCAAGGGGGAGGGGACAAACACCACTTCTTGAAGGGCAGAGTCACAAGGAATTCATGGCCATCTTTAATCCATAACAGTTTTTTTCTTTTATTGTCAGATGAGATGCCATTGGAGGGTTTTGAGCAAGGAAATGAGAGAATCAGACTTACACATTTGCATCGTGTGTGTGGTGAAAAACACAGTAAATTACCCTCGTAACCATTTAAGGGTATAGTTCAGCCGTGTAAAGTATATTCACACTGTTGTGCCACAAGGCTTTAGAACTTATTCATCTTGTAACTCTACCCACCAAACACTAATTCCCCCGACTTAACACTTGTGGCTGTAGTGTACAGAGGAGATCACTAGGGGCAGGGCACAATGCTGCGTGACAGGGTGTCTGGTAGATGTCAGGAATGGCAGCAGTGATGCCCAAGTTGGGCCCTGGGAATAAGGGTTGTTCCACTGACACTTGAATGCCTAACATGGTGCCCACTAGTGGCATGTGGCTATTTAAACTTAAATTTAGGCCGGACGTGGTAGCTCATGCCTATAATCAATTCTAGCACTCTGGGAGGCCAAGGCGGGTGGATTGCTTTGAGCTCAGGGCCAGCCTGAGCAAAAGCAAGACCCCCGTGTCTCCTAAAAATAGAAAAACTGAGGCAAGAGGATCACTTGCGCCCAAGAGTTGGAGGTTGCTGTGAGCTATGATGCCATGGCACTCTACCCAGGGCAACAACTTGAGACTCTGTCTCAAAACAAAACTTAAATTTAAATAAATTAGACATGCTTGTAATCCTAGCACTCTGGGAGGCCAAAATGGGTGGATTGCTTGAGCTTAGGTGTTCAGAGACCAGACTGAGCAAGTGCAAAACCCCATCTCTATTAAAAATAGAGAAGAAAAGAAAAAAAAACTATGCAGACCTCATGGCCAGTGCCTGTAGTTCAGCTGCTCAAGAGGCTGAAGCAAGAGGATTGTTTGAGCCCAAGAGTTTGAGGTTGCTGTGGGCTATGATGCCATGGCACTCTACCCAGGGTGGCAGAGTTGAGACTCTGTCTCAAAAAAAAAAAAAAAAAAAAAAGTTAAAGTAATTAGAATTAAATAAAATTTTACATTCAGTTCCTTTTGCACTAGTCACTTTTTTTTTGGCCGGGGCTGGGTTTGAACCCACCACCTCTGGCATATGGGGCCAGCACCCTACTTCTTTGAGCCACAGGTGCCACCCCAGCACTCATCGCATTTTGAATGCTCAATAGTCAAATGTGGCCAGTGGCTCTTGTCTTCGCAGCACGGAAGCAGAACATGTTTATCTTTGTAGAAAGTTCACCTGGGCAGTGCTGACTGTCCAACAGGTTTCCATATCTGAAATCCTTTGCTACAAGGTCCCACACTCTGACCTCAGACTCCCTTCCTATCCATTTTGGATTTCACTGAGCTCCTCAGGCTGGAATCCCTACATCTTCTTCAGATCCAGCTGCTCCCCTCCAGGGCTGCCTAGCCACCCTTCCTGAGCCAGGATCCACCCTAAGGTTTGTCATCTGCACTCTCCCCTTCTTTCTGCACACCCTCCACCTCCTCTTTCTGCCTGACCCATCCAGGGGACTCCAACCCAGGAGCTGGAGTACCAGTGGATTTTCCCTTCACTCCCACTCCTGACCCTGCCAAAGAAAGTCACATCCATGTAGGTGGTCATCTCTACAGATCATGGCCTCAGAGTTATCAGAGCAAATTCAGATTCTGCCACATTCTGGCTGAGTGGCCTCAGACAAGTGACGTACCCTCCCAAGACCCAGGGTTTATCATCTGTAAAGTGGAAATTATCATAGTTCCTATCACATAAGGTTAGTGGGAAAATTAGTTATCCTGGCATGTAGTAAATGTTCAACAAGTGATATCCATCACCAGCATCATATTATTCTTGTTGGTTGTTCCAAATCCTCACTACCCTTTTTTAAAAATTGCAATAAATCATGCCTGTAATCCTAGCACTCTGGGAGGCCAAGGCAGGTGGATTGCTTGAGCTCAGGAGTTCAAGATCAGCCTGAGCAAGAGCGAGACCCTATCTCTACTAAAAAATAGAAAAATCAGCTGTGCGTTGTGGCAGGCACCTGTAGTCCCCATTACTCAGGAGGCTGAGGGGCAAGAGTATTGCTCAAGCCTGAAAGTTTGAGGTTGCTGTGAGCTGTGATGCCATAGCACTCTACGCAGAGTGACAGAGTAAGACTCTGTTTCCAAAAAAAAAAAAAAAAAAGTTGCAATAAAGTTCATATAACAAAATTTACCATTAGTCACATTTAGTACATTCATAGTGTTATACAGTCGTCACCACTTTCTAGTTCCAGAATATTTTTATCACCCCAAAAGGACTGTTCCTCCCTTTCCCCAACCCCTGGCAACCACTATTCTGTTTTCTGACTCTATGAATTTTCCAACTCTGGATATTTCCTATAAATAAAATCATAGAATATGTGGCCTTTTGAGTCTGCTTCCTCGCTCCTGTTTTTTTTTTTTTTAAGCCTGCTATAGAACTAAAACCTTCCTCTTTCTTAATAGTTAATGCCTCTTATTTTTCTCAAGGGCAAAACAGTTTATCAGGTGTCACCTCACTCAACTTCTCACCTTAGTAAAAATGTAACAACCATAGTAAAAATAGCAATAATTTACTGGGTTCTCACGCTGTTCCAAGTGCCTCATGTGCACATCTCATTTCACTCTTTCAGCTTCTTTTGAGAGGCAACGATTTATATTATCTCCATTTTACAGTCTGGGAAACTGAGGCTCAAAGTGGTTAACTCATTTAAGCAGCAAGTGACAGAACCAATATTCCAACCTGGATTTGATGGACTGCAGAGTTCAACTCACAACCACTGCACTCTGTCTGCTCAGCGGCAACCACCCTCCCCTCCTTCCAGGTCTCAGAAGATAGGGGATCCCTCCTGTGAAGGCTCAAGGCCAGCCAATCCCCCTGGACAAGTGACCTCATCCCCTCCCATGGCCTGGAAAATCTCATCCACCCCCTCTGATGTCACTGGCCGCCCTCAAATCCCCTCCCCCTCTGCCCATGCATGGTGGGGTTTCTCCCCACTTCACACACACACACACAAACACACACTCTCCAAATCACTCCAAGAGCCCCCCACCGCCTCACCTTCCTGCCCTGCCATCCCCTCTCAACCCACTGCATTTTGCCCTCCTCCCCCACTCACCTTACATCTCCCTAGCCAAGGTCACCACTGAACCTAAGTCCCATTGTTGTGCTGTGTGTCTCCAATGCATTTGGCAGCGCTGAGCAAGCCCTCCTTGGAAATGTGATCCTTTGGACTTTGTGACACGATGCACACACCCCTGCCCTTCCCACACACACATAGGTTCTCATCCCTACCACCTCCCCCCACCATCTTTCTGAATGCTTCTCTGGGTCTTTCTTTTCCCCTGATCTCTTCAAATGTGGTGTGGCAATTTTAAAACATGTCCATAAATTCTTGAACGCTCCTCCCATTGAGTGACAGAATCTACATTTCCTTCCCTTGAATGTGGCCAGCTTTAGTGACTGGGAAACTGACAGACTAGGGTATGAATGATGTTATAGTGACTTCTCAGGCTGGGTCATAAAGGCAAGGTGGCCTGATTCATGGAGTTCTGAGCCACAGTGTAAGAAGTGTCACCGGCTCGGCGCCTGTGGCTCAACGGGCTAAGGCGCCAGCCACGTACACCTGAGCTGGCGGGTTCGAATCCAGCCCGGGCCTGCCAAACAATAACGACGGCTGCAACCAAAAAATGGCTGGGCGTTGTGGTGGGTGCCTGTAGTCCCAGCTACTTGGGAGGCAAAGGCAGGAGACTCGCTTGAGCCCAGGAGTTGAAGGTTGCTGTGAACTGTGATGTCACGGCACTCTACCCAGGGTGACAGCTTGAGGCTCTGTCTCAAAAAAAAAAAAAAAAAAGAAAAGAAGTGTCACCACCCTGAGTCTGCCATGCTGTAAGGAAGCCTAAACTGGCTCATGCAGTGAGACCACTGCAGAGGCCTTGAGACCAGAAAAAGAGAGATGCTGGACCAGCCCGCAGCTGTCCAGCCCCAGCTCCAGTCTAACTGCCACCATGAAAGCGACTTTAAGGCAGAAACACCCAGGTGAGTTTCCCCAAATTCCTGCCCACAGGGACAGTGCTAGATGATAAAATGATCCCTCATGGAGTGATTTGTTATGTAGTCTCAGATAACTGGAACAGAGATGTCTTAATCCACTTGGGATGCTGTGACAAGTTACCGTTGACTGGGGCGGCTTACGACATTTATTTCTCGGTTCTGGAGGCTGGGAAGTCTAAGATCAAGGCAGAATGGAACGTCAGCAGGCGTGCTGGTGTGAAGACAGCTGTCTCCGGCTGGGCTGCAGTCATAGAGAGGCAAACTCTCTCAAGTCGCCTCTCACCAGAGCTCTAATCTCTCCCACAGGCCCCACCTCTGGATACCATCACGGAGGGATTTCAACATATGATCCCGGGGGATACACAACCATTCAGTCCATAGCAGAGGGATTCCCACCCGAGCCCCCTTCACCCTCCATGTTGATGTTTTTGCCAGTTTTGTATCCACTTCCCCTTCTTACTGTAACAGTCTTTCAATTTTCCCTTTGGGGAACCTCCTCCAGCAGTGCTCTCAACCCAAGAGGTTCCATTTCAAGCCTCCCAAAGGGTGAACAAGTAGTTAAGACAATTGGAGGCAAGCTGGTGGATTCAGTAAATGACACCTTACACAATTGGGACAAAGAAAATCAACATCAGGGCTTTTTCTGGAATGACGGGGAAAGAGATTCTTTTTCCAAAAGTTAATTTTAGAGGGTTTCGCCATTTTGTGACCACACTATGAGAGTCTGCCTGACACATAGGCGAGCAGAGCAGAACCAAGAGATAAAGAGAAAGAGTTCTAGCATCTGGATCCAGCCATGCCTGAAGCCGGTGTGGCTTGACTACTCAATTATGTGTCTTTATGTTCCCTTTATTTAAGCCAGTTCATGTTTAGTTTTGTCATTTGCAACTAGTACAATTCCCTACACAGTGTCTAAGGCCAAGATCTTGCCCCTGACTCCAGACCCATATATCCAGCTGCCTCCTAGACAGTGCCATTTGGTTCTGCCAAAAGCTAGGAGTGTCAACCTCTCCCCAACTTGGCTCCCCCTCTTATTTTTTCCATCTTTGTTGGTGGAAACATCCCTCACTTGCCCTTAAAAGTCATCCTGTATTCTCTCTCCTCCTCTCACATCATCCTCGATTCTTAGTCACAAAGTCTTACAAAATTTAATTTGTGGATGTTTTTCAGACCTGCACCTTCCTTTCCGTATTGCCTGCTCACTTCAATCCTTCATTATCTCTCACCTAGATTATTATGAAACCAATACAGATGTGTATAGTGAAAAGTGAATTTTTTCCCCACCCAGCCTCCAGCCACCCTCCCCCAAGGCAACTACTGTTCCTCTTTCTTGTTTGTCCTCCCAGAAGCCATCTCCATATGTGTCTCCCTTTTTGAGAATTGACAATGGAAGCACATCATTAAGACTTTTCAAAACACTGCATTTTTCTCCACTGATCTTGAAGTTTGTTTCATATTAGTAACTATAGACTTAATTTCTTCTTTTATTTTCTTTCTTTCTCTCTCTCCTGCCTTTCTTTCTTTTTCTTTCTCTCTTTTTTTTTTTTTTTTTTTTTTTTTTTTTGCAGTTTTTGGCTGGGGCCAGGTTTGAACCTGCCACCTCCAATATATGGGGCTGGGGCCCTATTCCTTTGAGCCACAGGCGCTGCCCATCTCCTGTCTTTCTTTTCTTTCTCTCTTTTTTCTTTTCTTCCTTTCTCCCTCCTTCTCCCCTCCCTTTCTTCCTTCCTTTCCTGTCTTTCTTTCCTATTTAACTCTGTTGTCCAGGCTAGAGTGCCATGGTGTCAGCCCAGCTCATAGCAACCTCAAACTCCTGGGTTCAAGAGATCCTCCTGCCTCAGCCTCCCAAGTAGCCAGGACTACAGGCGCATTCACCATAACACCTAACTAATTTTTCTACATTTATTTATGTATTTATTTATTTTGAGACAGAGTATCACTTTGTTGCTCTCGGTAAAGTGCCGTGCCATCATAGCTTACAGCCACCTCAAACTCTTAGGCTCAAGTGATTCACTTGTCTCAGCCTCCTGAATAGCTGGGACTACAGGCACCAACCACAATGCCTGGCTATTTTAGAGGTGAGGTCTCCCTCTTGCTCAGAGTGGTCTTGAACCTGTGAGCTCAGGCAATCTACCCACCTTAGCCTCCCAGAGTGATAGGATTACAGGTGTGAGCTATGGCACCTGGCCTTTTTCTACTTTTAACAGAGATGGGTCTCACTCTTGCTCAGGCTGGTTTCAAACTCCTAAGCTCAAGGGATCCACCCGCCTGGGCCTCCCAGAGTGCTAGGTTTACAGGCATGAGCCATCTCGCCCAGCCCAATTTCTTCTTTTAATGACTGCATATTATTTGAAGGATATATTATAATTTGTATAACTTGTCTTCTATCGATGGGTATTTGTGGTGTTTCACTTATCTATTAGTGCGTAATTAAGTCCCCAAAACCTAGTGGTATAAAGTGACAACCATGTCATTTTGCTTATGGATTCTGTGTGTCAAGGATTCAGGCAGGGCATAGTGGGGTCAGCTCGTCTCTGCTCTACAGTGTTTGAATCTTCAGCTTCAAGTCTTCAGGAAGACTTAAAGACCTGAAGGCTTGAAGGCTGAAGCTGAATTGAATGGCTGGAGTCTGGAATCATCTGGTTGCTTCTTCATTCACTTGTCTGCTGCCTGAAGTGAGATGAACAAATAAGCTCCACTGGGACTGTGGTACTTTCATCTGGCCTCTCCCCCTGGACTTAGCTTCCTCACGTGGCAGCCTCAAGGTAGACAGACTTCCTGCATGGTGCCTCAGGGCTCCAAGGGCTAGAGCACCAGGGGCAGTTTCACATCCTTTTAAGTCCTAGCCTGGGAAATCAGAGTATCACTCCCACCACACTCTGTTGGTTGAAGCAGTCATCAGCTCACCCAAGATTCAAAGAGAGGATACAAAGATCCCACCAATGTACAGAGGAGAGCTACAGAATTTTCAGCTGTGTGTTAAAACCACTAAAGGTTATTTCCAATCTTGTGCTGTTCCTGTAGTTCATTTTACACCCTAACATCTCTTGAATCAATTCATTTCTCAGCATCAGGTCAAGACACCAACATCTCTGATCTAGAGCATCCTCACTGGTCTCTTGCTGCCACTCTTGTGCCCTCCATTCTATTCTCCTGACAGCAGCCAGGGAGACCTTTTCAGAATACAAATCAGATCACATCCCTTCCCTCTTTACAAACCTTCCATGGCCCCCTACTACTCTTGGAGTGAAGCCCAAACTCCTTGCCTTGGTTTACAAGGCCCTGCAGGGCTTCATTTCTGCCTGCTTCTCCAAGGCCATATTCTGTCACCATTTAGGACCTCTAGTTTTGAGTTGCAGAAATTCCTCCCACCTTTCACCCGTACCCGCCCCCCCCCACACACAGTTAAATGAGTAAGGAATACATATAAAGCACTTAAGTAAGCCCTTTGCACATAATGAACATCACATGTTTGCTACTACTATTAGTCTGTGTTCAGTAAATATTTATTGAGCTGCCTACTCAGTCAAGCAGTGTGAGGCTCTCAGATACAACAGCGAATAAGAAAGATGTGGCCCTATCTTGCAGAGCTCATTCATCCCTCTGTCCCCAGACCCTAGCACAAGGTCAAACACAATGGATTCTCAAGGTGTAAAGGCATGTTTGTGCAGTGGTGCCTGATGAAGTTCAGAGAGGTACAATGACTTTCCCAAGACCATCAACAGATGTGGGACAAAACCAAAGCTGAGAGCACATGACAAGCATGAGGTAGACGCTGCTGCCTGGCACACGGAGACAGGCAGTTGGCACACACTGCCCAGGGAAGAACTACGAATAGACTGGGAGAGAGAAAAGGAAGGCTGTTTCACTGGCTCCTTCCAAGGGTAAAGAGTAAGTCACTTCTCTCCAATGCCCCATCTCCAACCCCAACTCCCTTTTCAAGGGAAGCCAGACTGATCCTAACAAAGGGTAGGTACTTAAACGGGAAGAGAGGATGGATGGAGAGAAGATGGGGGCTTCAGTGAGAGAGGAAGGGCTCCTGATGCAAGTGGGAGGGGACTCCCCAGTAGGGATCCTTTGAGAAAGGAGGGCTCAACGATGGGTGGGGGCACAGAGAGAGAAAGAGAGCGAGAGCCGGGACTCTGTGAACAGGGTGGGGGCTCGGCAAGGAGATGTGAGTTTCTATTCTGAGCTGGGGGCTCCATGACGGGGAGGCCCAGAAAAGGGACTGAAGATACAGGAGATGAAGACTCAGTGGGGGTATGAGTCTTAAATGGGAAGTGTGGGAAATTGACCGGTTTGGTCTGAGGGACTGCATGAGGAGGTGAGGCCCAGGGAGGCAGAGGGGTCTCCTTGGGAGGGGTGGAGGGCTGGGATCTCAGAGAGAGAAGGAAACTCTGGAAGGGTATAGGGACTCGGGGAGCTGCAGGGGGGGACGCCGGCGCCCCCCTCCTCCTCCTGCCCCCATCACCCCCCGCCCTGGACTGCGGCGCAGGCGCGAACCGAACCTGCTTTTGCTGTGCTGGGGCTCCAGTTCCCGCTTGCTCGGCGGAGACAGCAGGCAGAGAGGTAAGCTTCGCCCAGCTCCACGCGCCACCTGCCTGCCCCCACCTCCCGGAGAGCTCCCACCCTCCGCCAGCATCCCCAGCGCGGATCGTGTCCAGCTTGGGCTTTGAAGAGGTGGGTCCCAGGGAAGTAAGGAACAGAGATAGCACCAGCTCCATTGCCTTTCCACACCTCGAGGTTGATAGGTTGGGCGGAGGTAGCAAAGGACAAGATCGTCCCCTCGCCTCTAATTAAAAACCCATTCCTACTCCTCTCTGCCTTAGTTTCCCTCTAGACCAAGGGACTGGTAATCAGAAAAAGAGGTGCGGGGAGTGGGGCGGAGGGGTGGTGGCTTGATTTCCCCGGCTTCCTGCCGCCCCAGGAGGGCGTCTCTTCTCCCCGCCTGGGCAACTCCGGACTCTGGAGTGGGCGGGTCTAGGGGCGTCTGGGAAGAAGAACCGAATGAGGACGTGCAAAGACAGCAGATTCCATCCATCTTGGGGCCCTCGCTCCTGTCACCTTTGCATACACTTCCTTCCTCTCGGCTCCTCCGCCGCAGTGTCCCCCCGAAACAACGCAGCGCCCCCCCCCATTCCTGCTCCCTCCTCACCAAGCTCCTCCCTTCGCCCGGCTAGTGACACCTCTCTAGCTGTTCCCATGGCAACCCTGGTACGGAGTATCAGCTCCAGGTCCTAAGTACCCCTTCCTTTCCTCCCCACCCTGCCCCCCCGCCGACTAGACCTCCTCCCTGCAACATTAATATGGAGGGGAGGGCCTAGGCCGCGGGGTGGGCACAGTCAAGGTCACCTTCCTTCTGCAATCCCTGCAGGATTAAGTGACTACATATTGAGGGAGGGGGAGCAGGGAATTGGAGGGGAGGAGCTGACCCGGGCCAACAGCCCCTGAGGCCCCCTCGCTGTCCCCTCACCTGAGATCTTTAATTAAGGGTCTCTGCATTAGGGATTAATAGACCCTTTCTAATTAAAAGGTTCCAATGGCCCCCCAGGCCCGCGACACTATCAGACCTCCCCAGAGCCTCAGCGGGGGGTGGACACCGCGCTGGCCACGCCCCCGAAGAGCCCCGCCCACGCACCTCCTGGAGCTCTGTTCGGGCTCCCTCTTCCTGTGTCTTTCGCTTTTGGTCTCTGCTTTTTTTCGTTCTCTCTCAGGTTCATTTTCTCTTTTTTCTTTTTATATATTTTTCCTTTTTTTTTTTTTCTCCAGTTTTTGGCCAGGGCTGTGTTTGAACCCACCACCTCCGGCATCTGGGGCTGGCGCCCTATATATTTTTCCTTTTGTGCCCCTCTTCTTTTCCTTGAACTGTAAGTGGGAGGCGGTGGACAGTGGTGATTTATGTACACGCTTTAGTTGACAGTAATCTTGGCGAGGTCACCAAGAAGCACCCCCAACTCTGTGTTTGTGTATGTGTGCGCACGCCTGTGTCTGTAACTGTATCTGTGTGTTTGCGTGTGTTTTGCTTGATGTGTCTGTTGTGTGCCAATCTGGGTATGTCTCTGTGTGGTCTTCTTTGTGTGATTTGCGTGTGTGCGTGTGTTACTCTGTGCTGTGTGTGTCTGCGCGCGTGCTGCTGACTCTGCACAGAGATTGCAAGGCCTATCTGACTAGAGCCAAAGAAGCCCGGGTCTTACCCTTCAGAGGCAGCATGTTGTTTTATTTTGTTTGAATGGGCTTAGAGGAGGGAGGGCCCTTCTTGGGGGTGGGGCGCAGAAGCCCAGCCCCTCCCCAGAAGCTCCTGGCTTTGTACTAGCCATACCTGTGTGTGAATACACAGGTGCCCCCCATTCCCAAGACCTCAGTGTCCCCTTTTGTGAAAAGAGGTTTCTTAAATAGATTTCTCCAGGAATTCAAAAGCCCTTAAGTCTAAGAGCCCCTAATCTGGAGGGCTCCTGACTTTCACCTCCCATGGAGTCAAAATTCCTTGGAATTTGGAGGCTGATGAAGGGTAGCCCTGGAGGATGGAACTTTAGAGGCTTACAGCTTGGAAACTCCAGCCTGACTGGACAAGTGTCAGCTATAACAATAACCATCAGTAGGAGCCCTGAAGGGGAGTGAGATTTCTAAGGGATAGGAAAAAGAAGATCTCTCATTCCAGACAGGCACCCAAAAAGTTCAGGATGAAAATAATTAACAAAAAAATTATAGTAAAAAATCACAACATCTACTATTTCTCAGTGCCAGACATAACTGTATGAAACAGGTATAGTTATTAGTCCTGTTTTACGGATGCAGAAGCTGAGGCTCAGAGAGGTGAAAGCACTTGTCCAAGGTCACACATCCAGAAAGCGACTGGTCTTGGATTCCAATCCAAGTGGTCAGGTTCCAGAGCAGGTAGTTCCAGCCACTGGGTGGCCTCCAGAGTAAACAGGCACATTAACTGACACTGACACTGGGCTAAGCAGGCTTATTCAGTGTACTTAGATAAGACGGACTAGGATTCCAGAAGGCCAGGCTCCGTGGTGAGTTTGGGGTGTCTAGAGTGGCAGGAAAAACAAGCAAGGCACAAAGATTCTGGGGGGTGGGAGGGTCACCATGGGCAGCTTCCACCGACCCCTCCCTCTGTCCCCTGCACCTTGTCTGACCCACAGAGATCCGTGATGCCGAGCTGTGATCGCTCCTGCAGCTGCAGCCATGGCCCCAACGTGGAGGATGGCAAGTGGTATGGAGTCCGCTCTTATCTGCACCTCTTCTATGAGGACTGTGCAGGCACTGCGCTCAGCGATGACCCTGAGGGACCCCCAGTCCTATGCCCCAACCAATCCTGGCCCTCGCTGTGCTGGAAGGTAAAGCCAGAGGAGCAAGTGCTCTGAGTCCTATGGCTTGGTGAAGGAGATGGGACTGAATTTAAGGCTCGGGAAAAAGAAAGGAAAGGGACAGCGTAGTAGTTGGGAGTTTGGAAGTTCATGCAGTAGAAAACCAAATTCGAATGGGTTTAAATAATAAAGGCAAAATAGTTCTTATTTTTTAGAAGACACTAGAGGTTTGGTGCCTTCAAGCAAAGTTTGATCCATCAGTTCAAGCCATTACACTGAGGACTTTGTAAGGTTTCTCTTAGTCTGTGAGCTCTTCATGGTCCTCTACTGTTAGAGCCTATTAGCCTCAGGCTCTTCCCAAGTGTTCTCCAAATGGCTTCAGACCTTCACTCGCTACACCATCCAAGGGAAGTCAGTATTTCTTCCAGTATTTCCTTCAGAAAAAAAAAAAATAACGCAGATGGCTGAACATGTTGGCTCCTGCCTGTAATCCTAGCATTCTGGGAGGCCGAGGTGGGTGGATTGCTTGAGCTCAGGAGTTCAAGAGCAGCCTGAACAAGAGTGAGAACCCATTTCTACTAAAAATAGAGAAATTAGCTGTGCATTGTGGCAGGCACCTGTAGTTCTAGCTACTTGGGAGGCTGAGGCAAAAGGATTGCTCAAGCCCAGGAGTTAGGTTGCTGTGAGCTATGATGCCATGGCACTCTACCCAGGATGAGTGTTTTATATACATGCACATAAAATAGCTGGGCATTGTGGCGGGCTCTGTAATCCCAGCTATTCAGGACGCTAAGGTAAGAGAATCACTTGAGCCCAAGAATTTGCGTTTGCTGTGATGCCACAGCACTCTATCAAGGGTGACAAAGTGAGACCGTATGTCTCAAAACAAAAAACAAAAAACTCTCTCTCTATATATATATGTAGTCACGTGTGGTGGTGAGCACTTGTAGTCCCAGCTACTTTGGAGGCTGAGGTGGGAGGATTACTTGAGCCCAAGCATGTGAGGCTGCATTGAACTATGTTCACACCATTGCACTCCAACCAAGGTGACAGAGAGAGAGACCCCACCTCTTAAAAATAAATAAATAAATAAATAAATAAATATTCAAAGCATCTTATTCCCAGGCACTATGCCAGGCTCTTGGGGATACAAAGTTTAAGAAGACCTGGTTCCTGATGGGCCATGGTGGCTCACACCTGTAACCCTAGCACTTTGGGAGGCTGAGTGAGGAGTATCACTTGAGGTGAGAAGTTCAAGACCAGCCTCAGCAACGTGAGACCCCATCACCACTAAAAATAGAAAGATGAGCTGGGCTTCATGGCAGGGACCTGTAGTCCCAGCTACTCAGGAAGCTGAGGCAAGAGGATTGCTTGAGCCTGGGAATTTGAGGTTGCTATAAGCTCAGCGGAGGCCATGGCACTTTAGCCCTGGCAACAGAGTGAGACTCTGTCTCAAAAGAAAAAGAAATAGAAGACATGTTCCCTACGTTTAAGGAATTTCTCTGTGGCTCATTTAGTCATTCAGCAAACATTTATTCAGCTTCTGTTCTATGCCAATACTAGGCACAGAAGACATCTAGTGAGCAAAAATAGAGCCAGTCTCTGCTCTCATAGGGCTCTCAGTCCTGTAGGACAGGCAGACATCACTTACATGGTAACCAAAATGCTAATGCAAGAGTGTACCAAGGTAAGTACAGTGAAGAATCAGTGGGCATCAAGTTTGTGCAGAGTGCAGAGCAGAGGACCTGGCTCAGTCCAGGGGTCTCCTCCCCAAGGATGTGAAGTTTGAGATGAGATCTGACAATGCATGGGAGTTGTCCCAACAGAGAGAGAGTAGAAAGGACAAGGGGAGGAGCTGGAACCCAATAACGATGGAGAGGCACTCAAGGTTGGCAGAGAAACCCACTGTTAGGAGGGAGCTTGGAAAAAGATTAACCAAGAGGCCTCAAGACTCCAAATAGAACTGAGGGCAGGAATATGCACCTATAGTCCCAGCAATTCCAAAGCTCTGGAGGCTGAGGTGGGGGGATCCCTTGAGCCCGGGAGTTCAAGACCAGCCTGGGCAACATAGTGAGACTCCATCTCAAAGAAAAAAAAAAGGAAAGAAAACAAAGATTCGAAACAGAACATAACAGTTTATGCCCTAGCCAGTTAGACCTAGCAGGAACATGCTGTGGTTCCTGTCTCTCCAGTTTGGATCAAGGGGTTCCCTTTAAGGGCAGTTGGGATCCAGGGCCCCTGTCTTACCCCTGCCTCTGTCTGTGTCCCTCTCCCCAGATCACCCTGTCCTCAGGGACACTGCTTCTGCTGCTGGGTGTGGCAGCCCTGACCACCGGCTACGCGGTACCCCCCAAGCTGGAGGGCATCGGTGAGGGTGAGTTTCTGGTATTGGATCAGCGAGCGGCCGACTACAACCATGCCCTGGGCACCTGCCGCCTGGCAGGCATAGCACTCTGCTCAGCAGCTGGGATCCTGCTGGCCATCTGTCTCTTCTGGGTCACGACAGGCTGTCTGAGCCAGGATACCAAGGCAGAGCCCTTGGACACTGAAGGGGATGGCCATGTGGAGATCTTCGGGGAGGAGCCAGAGCAGCAGCTGTCCCCCATTTTCCACAATGCCAGTGGCCAGTCGTGGTTCTCACCCCCTGCCAGTCCCTTTGGGGAATCATCCGTGCAGACCATCCAGCCCAAGCGGGACTCCTGAGCTGCCCACAAGGCCAGAGGAGGAGCCAGACTTGAGGTCTGGACCTAACCTCCTTCCCACCACATCCTGCCCTCCCATTGACTCCCCACTACTCCCTTTCAGCAAGGGCCCTTTTACTACGTACTCAAGCTCCCAGAAGGTCCACCTCCAGATCAAGTCTGAAGCTCACATCCCCTGCCTATTCCCTAGGGGTAGGACCCCACCTCATCCAAAATGCCAGCCTTCCTCAAGTCCCCCCAAGACTTCCTATCTGTTCCTCCTTCTGAAGGCCCTTCAGGGGTAGTAGGCACCTCCCTGAACCCATCCCCACTCTCCTGTGTGTGGCCTTGGGCGAGCCCCTTGTCTTTTCCAGCCATAAGTTCCTGCCTCTCTGCTACTAAGGGTTTGGATGAAATTCTGGAGTTCTGTGATGCTCCTAGTCCTGTGGGATGTAAGCACCACCCTCCAAAGACAGGTGGGGGCGGGGTAAAGGGGTCATTCTTCTCAGGGTGAATCCCAGACTGTGTCCAGGACAGTGCCAGCCTTCACGGTGTGCTTCCTGTCTGGGTTTTGGCTTCAGAGCCCCACAGTCCACCACCAAGGTCAATTATTCAGTCCAGGTTAGAGATGAGTGACGGAGGTGAGAGGTGATGTGTCCAAGATCACACAGTAAAGTGGTCCGGGGGACCTAGAACCCAATGCATAAGGCCCCTCCTGGGTCAGTTCTAGTTATGTGCTGGAACAGAATTCCACACCTTCCTGGCTTCCAGGAGATCCCAAAGGTGGAAGACAGATTAGGCCCAGAGAGAGTAGCTGGAGGCCTGATGACCCCGCGTGGCTCCAAAATTACTTTGGATCTGGATTTAAATGGTCTCTAAGAGCCAAAGGGCAGGAGAATTGGGATGTCTTTGTCCTTCAAAGTCTGCCTATCTTGGGTGGCGCCTGTGGCTCAGTGAGTAGGGCGCCAGCCCCATAGACTCAGGGTGGTGGGTTTGAACCCGGCCCCGGCCAAACTGCAACCAAAAATAGCCGGGCTCTATGGCGGACGCCTGGAGTCTCAGCTGCTTGGGAGGCCTAGGCAAGAGAATCACCTAAGCCCAGGAGCTGGAGGTTGCTGTGAGCTATGTGACGCCACGGCACTCTACCAATGGCGACAAAGTGAGACTGTCTCTTAAAAAAAAAAAGAAAGAAAAAAAAGTCTGCCTATCTAGAAACCAACAGCACCAAACCCTAATTTCGACCCGGACCTGATAACGAATGTGCCCTGGGGAGGAGAGGTGGCGCTCGCCGTCCCTCCTGCAGGCTCCCAGCCAGAGGTGTCAGTTAGAGGTGTCACCTCTTCTCGATACCAGTAGGGGGAGCTCCAAGGCAGCTGGCGAGAAGCCCCAGGCTCCTGCCCGCCCCTCCCCTCAGTCTCGCCCAGCCTGGGGAGCTCAGGGAGAGCCCGCAGCCTTCCTTCCTTCCTCAGGTCGGACTTGCTGTTCTTGGATCCCAAGACCCCTCTTCATTCTGCACCCCTACCATCCCACCTTCCCTTCAATAAACAGCTGGGATGGGTGTTGACTTTGCTTCCTTTCTCCCTGACTACGGAGACATGGGGAAGGAGGAAAAAAAGATTGTTAAGAGCACCTACTCTGTGCTGGACGCTGAAATCCATTATTTCTCATTTGCACCTGAGGATAACCCTTTGAGAGAGAGTATTGTCTTCATTTTACAGATGCAATAACGAATGGCCAATGGGGTGAAGTCCTTTCCCTAAGACTTCCCCGGAGTGGATTTCAATGCTAGGCAGATCTGTCCATGGCCCGAGTGTGGAACTCCTGCCCCTGGGTAAGAAGAAGATTCCTCAGCTATCCTGAGAACGTACTGCCCCCATACGTGACAAGAATGTGAGAGCTAGGGCTGAGGGTGGGATGTTTTCCAGGGGCCTATTGGCATTTGCCAGGGGCCAGGCCCCGTTCTCAGTGCCTTGCAGACAGGAATTCATTAATCTCTGACAGCCTATGAAGTGGGGACTCATTCCCACACTTGGCTCCTAAACTCCAGACTTGTATTTCCATCTACATTTACCCAGATGTTGACTGTCAACACTCCTAACTTGTTCTCCTTATTACCCCTTCCAAACCTGCCCTTGCTGTCTTTAGCGACTAGCAGCTCCATCCTGTTGGCTGCTCCAGCCAAAACCTTGGAGTCATCCTTAAGTCTTCTTATTCCTCACACCCTGAGTCTAACCAGCAAGTCCTGACTACCCAACCTTGGAAACATATCCTGTACCCAGCCACCTCTCTAATGCCATGTCTAGCTCCCTGTTCTAAGCCACCTTCACCTACCATCTGGATTGTTACACCAGTTTCACCCTGATCTCCTGGCTTCTGACTTCTGCACTCACCCCAGTTCTCCAAGACTAATTCCTACAGAGCAGCTGTTCAGACCTGTTAGAACAAAGTTAGGTCATGTTCCACCTCTGCTTGGAATCCTTCCATGGCTCCTACCTAACTCTCCCTGTGACCTACAAGGCTCTACACAATTTACTGAAGCTCCCCTTCCTCAGTAACCTCAGCTCCCACCACTTTGCCTGTTCCTGTTTTCTTTCCAGCCAGAATGGGCTCCAATGGCTCAACTCAAGCCTTTACCTAGCCATCCCCTCTCTTAGTGTGCCAAACTGCCCAGCTAGCCATGAGGTCATTTCCCTAGCTTATTCAAACATCACCTTTGCTCAAACATCACCTTCTCAGCGAGGCCTTCCCTGAGCAACCTATTTTAAAAATGTGGGCCAGTGAGATGGCTCACAACTGTAATCCTGCCACTCTGGGAGGCCGAGGTGGGAGGATCCCTTGGGCTCAAGAGAGCGAGACCGAGACTGTGTCTCTACTAAAAATAGAAAAAAATTAGTTGGGTGTGTAGTCGCAGCTACTTGGGAGGCTGAGGCAGAGGATCACTTGAGCCCAGGAGGTTGAGGTTTCTGTGAGCTGTGATGGCACCATTGCAATCTACCCAGGATGACAGAAGAAGACCCTGTCTCAAACAAAAACAGAAACAAAAAAATGCTACCATACACCCATTTCTCTGTTCCCTGTGCACACTGGCCTTTATTTTTTGTTTTCCACAGGATTTATCACTTTTTGGTATACTGTGTAATTTACCTATTTGCGTCATTGTTTGTTACCTGTCTACCACAACCACACAGAAGCTCCACAAGAGGAAGGATTTTTATTTGCTTTGTTTACTGACATATCCCAAGTGCCTAGAACAGTGCCTGGAACATAGTAAGATACAAAAATAAAAATTTTTAAATAAAGCAATCTTAGCTTTACAGATAAGGCCCCGAGGCTTTAAACAATTTGCCCAAGAACACATAGCTAGTAAGTAGCAGAGCTGGGGCTTGTAGATAGGCATTGGGGCTTCAGGGGTCATAGCCCAGGTCTTGACACTACACTCCCCTAAGTTTGAAGGCCAGAGCTGGAGATACAACATGAAGTACAAACAGGTGTACCCCAGTGTTTTTTGTCATGTAGAAACAAGAACACAGTGTTAACAGATTGTTGTCTAGAGGAATTAGGAATCCAGATTTTTATGTAAAATGTATGTTTTAAAATATTAGTATTTTGGGGATCGGACATGGTGGCTCATGCCTATAATCCTAGGATTCTGGGAGGCTGAGGTGGGTGGATTGCGTAAACTCAGGAGTTCAAGACCAGTCTGAGGCTCGGCGCCTGTGGCTCAACTGGCTAAGGCGCCAACCACATACACCTGAGCTAGCGGGTTCGAATCCAGCCCGGGCCGCCAAACAACAATGAGGGCTGCAACCAAAAAATGGCCCGGTGTTGTGGCGGGCGCCTGTAGTCCCAGCTACTTGGGAGGCAGAGGCAAGAGACTCGCTTGAGCCCAGGAATTGGAGGTTGCTGTGAGCTGTGATGCCACAGCACTCTATCCAGGGTGACAGCTTGAGGCTCTGTCTCAAA
>CAUYRH010074378.1:0-26975 GCA_963574655.1 Perodicticus potto
TACAGCGTTAAGGCATTTGTGTTATACACCTGACAGATTCAACTTGTACTTGCAATATGCTCCTTAGGTGTGGTCCCCCTACTAGCCCTCCCACATCTTGTTTTACAGTCCATTGTCATTTACTTGTTTGTCACTTTCAAATACATGGAAGAATTTTTTTTTTTTTGAGACAGAGTCTCACTCAGTTGCACTTGTGAGGCCTTTGTCAATGGATTATAACTCTCAGCAGTTACTTTAGGACTACAGTAGACTATAATCTTCTTGGATTTAACTTATCATTTCAACCATTGTGAGTAACACAGAATTTGTGATTTATATGCAAATTTGCTAAGGTAAAAATTCAAGTACCATATGATATAATATTGCTTCATAGAAGCAAATGACTTAATGAGTAAACCTACTTAACTCCCCAACATCCATCTCTCAATGCGAATATTTTTTGGTTCTTTGCTGATCACCCTATATATATAAACTGCTTTGAAGTGATTCTTTTAAAATGATTCTGAAAATAAAGCTGCATCTTTGTGCTCATTTAATTAGAATATATGCCTCTGGATTTTTTTTAACATAACGCTGAAGTTGATGGATGTCAAGCAGATAAATTAGACATGACACAAATGAGCGGATGATATATTTTGTATGGAAACATAGGGATTTGTGAAATTTTTACAGCGAATGCTCCAACCAGAGCAGCAATTGAACAAGTGATGGATAAAACTTGAAAGAAAGTTGAGAATGTGAGCTAATTTATTTATTTATTTTTTAGAGACAGAGTCTCACTTTGTTTGACATAATGATATTCAACAAAAATTCTCCTATTTGTTATTTAAATTAATTCAGATTCATTTTTACATATTCATGAAGAGTAGGAAGGAGTCGTTTCCCGTATTCTATGAAGGAAATGACACATCTAGTTCAGTGATTCTCAACCCCTTTGTCGTCAAGAGAACTTTGGAAAATTGGTAAAAGAGTACTCCATAAGAAAAATATTTCTACATACATAAAAATTGTTTTTCACACATTTGCAGGGATTTTACATACCCTTGTGGATCGCCAGTGGACCCCAAGATGAAAACACCATTTATCTCTAAATTTGGAGACACAAAGAAGATACATCAAAAGTATCACGGTGTCTACTCTATATTTCCCATTATTTTTGGCACATCACTTTGTAGTAGAGCAGGCTCTATCTAGGAAAACTGTAAAAGTTTCCAACTGCAACTTCTGTTGTGTCTAATCAACAAATATCCACAGATATTTTTCTATAAAGTTGTTTGTTCTATCTAGCTAAAATACAAAGTGCATTCCTGTTAAGATTTATTGTTAGCCACATAGTTACAGTGGGTAAACCATTATTTCCCTCTCTTTCAAATGCCAAAACCCTCCCATCTGAATTCATGACTAAGATTAAGTCAGACAGGGGCCAGGGGACATGATTAGCAGCATGCTACTGTCTAGTAAATGGTCTTCACCATTGTTTTATCTACTTGACATCCAGTGATAACACATCAAAGTTAGTAAGATTAATGGCCTAACAATTAAAGCTAAAGAGCACATTTGAATCAGTCTGTGAAGACGACTATAGTAAACCCTGCAGAAAATATCCAGAACCCAAGTTCACTAGGGTGGCACCTATGCTATTAAGGATATCTGGCACCAAGTTAGTGTACAAAGGGGATCATGTATGTCAAAGTGACATACAGCTTGATTCAAAATGGAAAATAGGAGATTTTGTCATTGTTTTCGTACCAATGTGGGGGTTTGTGCTGAACTGTGTAAGGAAGAAAATGAAATTCAAGCCAGGTGAAATAAAGTCTTCAGGGTGGCACCTGTGACTCAGTGAGTAGGGTGCTGGCCCCATATACTGAGGGTGGCGGGTTCAAGCCTGGCCCCAGCTGAACTGCAAATAAATAAATAAATGTCTTCAGATATAAAATGGAGTGTGTTCATTTAGAAGATAACCTCTTCCATCTTACTCTAATACACCCAAGGGAATGGGATCAAGTTACAAGCCCATAGTTTACAAAGAGTAAAAAACGAGCCTTGGCTAATAGATAGCTTTCTCATTACAGTTGTCAGATAAAGATATCAAAGAATAAACATGTGACACTTGTTCAACTGGTAAGTGGTTTTAGAAAGTCCTTTCATGGTTCATTCATAAAACTTCTTCAGAGATAAAATGACATAAGTCTTAAAACTCACAGTCATTTGCTGTAATCTACTGATCAAAGTTATAGCAATCATGTCCTTGGTCATCTGAAAGAGTTAAAGTTATAACCCCATGGCATATCCATGTCAAAAGCTCTAATATGGATTGAAATAAATTGGTAAGAAACCACATTAAAATGTGGAGACCAAACAGATTTACGTTTCTCTCAGAATAGTCTGGAAAGAATAATTGGAATTCACTAAAGATTATATCACTGGCAACTCCGAAGTACAAATGCGTCTTTGCATTGTAAATACTGCACTGGCTTGAGACTGGAGTAAGATTCCTTCTGGAAAAACACAAGGTAACAATGAAATAGTCTTTCCTATAACAGTTATCTTAAGTCTCATAATCAGGAATGAGATCCTGCAGTATTCTTTTATCATTTTCAATCTATATAGGATAGACATTTTAACTTGTCACTAGGCTGAATATGACTTTTTGGAGAAAAAAATAAATTGGAAGTGGTTAAAAACTGTATTTATATTCTTGTGTGGGTACACTCTAAAAGATGTGTACGTAGATAAGCCTCTCAACTCTCTTTTATTTGAAACAGGAAATCATTTGAGGTTTATCCCTGTAGGTTTGAGGATAACTTTTCCCTTGAAGAACTCATCTAAACTGACACATCTTTTTGAAGACAAGTTATTCAGTGACTGCTGCTGATAGAACACACACAAAAAAATAAGAACTCTAAGTTACAGGCTTGCTGTATAAAACTGGGAAGTGATTCACCTCCGAAAATATCAGAGACATATTCTTGATTAATATTCTACACTACTCTTATTTGAGTAATGGGAAGGAGCTAAGAGGAAACACATTTTCTATTGTTAATAACAGCACCCTTTGATAAGCCTGCTAATTGGTCACAGTGCAGTAACTGATGGTAACTCCAGTTTCCCCTCTTAAAGCAGAGTGGGGAGTAAGGCTGAGGCCAGCTCAGAGCACATGTAACCCTCTCACTGTGTTCCAATTTAGTACAGTGCCAACTGAGTCTTTATTCCCTGGAGTAAACTTTCAACTTCATTTTCATTGTTTCCAAAAGTAAATTCAGTTGCTCCCCACCCCTTTTTCATCAATTATTCTAGTTCAGTGGTTCTCAACCTGTGGCTCGTGACCCACAGGAACTGTATTAAAGGGTTACTGAATTAGGAAGGTTGAAAACCACTGCTCTAGTTCATAATCGGCTCCACCTTTCTTCCCAATATTTGGCTTGAAATGTTAATTCCATCTTTCTCATCTCCTCATAGACCAGCGGTTCTCAACCTGTGGGTCGCGACCCACAGGAACTGTATTAAAGGGTTGCAGCCATTAGGAAGGTTGAGAACCACTAACTAGTCACAAAATCCTTTCTTCTTTTGAACTATTTCCAACGTTTGACACTCTCCAATGTTTATGACAATAATTACAGTAATGACTTTGCTAGTGCTAACAGCCATCTATCTGGTCTCCCCACAATGACTATGGTTTCTCCTTTCCCCAATCCAACCAATAAATTGTTTCACCTTTTATACTCAAATGATGGGATTTCAGTCTAATGTAGTCACTAATTATGCTTCATATCAATCAGAAGTTTAGCTGAATCTTAAACTTGTTTTCTATAACCACATGCTTATGAGCCAATAAGAGATATTCTCCATTTTCATAAACTATCACCCAGGTCAAAAATTTAAGAGTAATCTGAACTCTTCCTTCTGCCTCCTCACCCGTTAAATCAATCCCAAGATCTCTCCCTAAATATCTCTCGAATTAAACTACCCTTTCTGAACCCTCTCAACTACTTTAGGTCAAACTTCCTTCCTTTATTTTTGAACAACTGCTGTAGACTTCCATCTTCTCTCCCAACTTTTGCTTCGCCTCTGACCTCCACCATTCTACTACTCATTTCTATTAGAGGTGTGGCCCTAAAATATAAATTTTGATCATTGTGCTCCCCTGTTTAAATCCCATCAATAGCTCACCATCAGCTAAATCAGTTTCTCAAACCATGGCTAAAGACCACCTGCATCTGAAAATTCCCAGATCCTACTCCACACTACTGAGCCAAAACTTAAAATAATTTTTACAAGAATCCCACAGGTCTTCAGGTTAACATCTCATCACACACCACTGTAGCTGTAGTTTCTAACTTTATGTCTTCCCACACTTTCCACTTATACCCATGTTGTAGCCCTTAATAATTTCCTGTATTCCCTTGAGATCACATGCTCTTTCATACATCCGGATTGTCAAGTATGAAGTTTTTTCGGTCTCAGTTACCTTTTGCCGTGTGTCTGCCTAATAAACACCAGTCATCCTACAAGAAGCAACAGCGGAAGCAACATTCAATGGGGACATCTTACTCCAGAAGCTTTATGTCCCTAGTTTGATTTTGCAACTCACTTCTTACTTATTCTGTAGTCTCTAGAAAACCACTTTGCTATCATTTGCTTACATGCTTGTTTCTTTTAGGTAACCATGAGCTTCTTATGAACTGCTAATATATCTTACTGAAGTTTATGTTTTTAGTCCCTACTATAGTGCTCAGAAAACATTGGTTAAAGGGATGAGTTGAGTAAACAAATGATTAAGGGAGAGAAGAAGTGAAGACATGAGGAAACAAATGACCCGCCAGTATTTGGAACAGTGTCTTACAAAATACCCACTGCAGATTTTATTTTATGGTATTTAAATTGAACAATAAATATCCACTTAACTCAGGCCTATCAAACTCACAATTCTTTGATTCTCTCTCCAATTTATTTTTGCCCATCTGCCAGTCTGGCATGATTACAAGTCCTACCTCAGGGTAGTGAAAATTAATTGGCTTATAAATAATGATAAATTAGTCAATGCTCATAAAGTGCTCTCACAAGGAAAAGCACTCTATCACCTTTAAGCATTTTCATTTATGAAAAAATTAATGCATTATGAATATTTCAACCACACCTGTGATTTAAGCCCTGAATAAAATTATGGGTTTTCTTTATCTAGATCTAAAATCTAGTTTGGCCTTTCATTCTAGAGTGTAGAGCCTGATATCACTGCCACCGTGGTAAGACAACTGATGACATTACATACCATATACAGAGCAGATAATAAGGATGTAGAATTTAGAACAACAGCCAGAGCTGGGCTGTCATTCTGACTATGCAGTCTAAGTTTTATCCACAATCTTGGAAGGCATGAGTATGATTGGGCTAAGGTAGCGTCTTGTTGAGGGCTAGTTCAGGAAGCATGTTATCTGGAGCTCAGGGTAGATCTGTAGCCTTTGAGACTTGCTCTCACCACTGGGGGCCCCCTACAGTCCTTCCTCTTGGACCCTGGGACCCACCCTTACTTCTGCATCTGCTCCTTCCTTAATGCTTTGAGATTTTGTCAGTTGGAAGCTTCATCTGACCCAAGGAAAGAAGTAAAATACAACACTTTTGGAAAAAAAAAATATATGGATGTTGCAAAGGTGGTCTCCTTTGAAATAATGCTATAAATAATGCCATCATAGAAGATAAAATACTACAATAATATGTAAACACATGCCAGTGAGAGAAGAGCAAGAAAGGGAGTGGACACACTGCATAAAGTTGGCAATTTTTTCTATGTATTTGATGGTAAAATGTAATTTCTCTCTTGAAATCAAGGCAATAGTACAAAATCTTACGTGGAGAACCTTTGCTACTCCTTATCCCATTTTGGGGATTTAGTGATTCATTAAATCTAAAAGTCATGGGAAATAACACAAGACCTCCATTCATCTTCACAACGGTGATTATGACCATCTTATGATGAGAACTGAGCCTTTGAGAGGTTTTTAAAACTCTGTCGATGCACGCAGCCAGTCAGCAGCACAACTGGGACTCAAAATCAGGAATGGCTTCAATCAACAAGCCTGTCCGTAACTACTGTGTTAGGCTTCCTTTATGGTAAGACAATAATAAAAGGCCAGACATCTTAATTGTCACGGGGCAAGATTGGGGCAAACAGTACAACTTATAAAAATCTTTTAGCATATTCCTATCCTAATTATCTTGACTCATTTTTGAGCTCCAAAGTAACTGACAAAAGAGATTAAAAATATGGACTCTACATATTCTTCTTAGTAAAGTATCTCAAGAATGAAAGAAAAAATATCGAATGTACTCAGTACTATTATGAAACCAATATATGATCACCCACACTCATACAAATGATAAAACACAATTATAGCCCAGCATGACGGAGGAAAGAGGAGGACCCCAGGAGGGGAGGGGTAGGCTGGGTGAAGGGAGGGTAATTGGTGGGACCTCACCTATTGTGCATAATGTAAGGGTGCATGTCAAATCTATTAAGAGTATAAATGTCTTAACACAACAAATAATTAAGTGAGGTGAAGGCTATGTTACCCAATTTGATGTAAGCATTCCACATTGTATACAAAATCAGCACATTGTACCCCATAAATGCATTAATGTACAGTTATGATTTAATTAAAAAATAGAAAAAATACGGACTCTACAGCAGTGGTCTATCATTGGTAAAGCAGCCCTGCAGCTATCAGGAAGGGTACTTTGTGTACAGACATCTGCCTGTAATGGAGAGTCACCTTTAACAAGCATCTCCAGGGGACCCAATATTGTTGAGTACATTGGATACTTTTTCAGTAAATGAGGTGAAACTCTATATTAATTAATTTGATCTAAGCATTCCAAATTGTATATAAAATCAGTACATTGTCCCCCATAAATTCATTAATGTATACATGATCTATGTGTATATGACTTAATAAAAAAAATTTTTTTAAATAGTGTCTCTGGAGGGATTCTTTTAAGTTCTGCTTCAAACCTATCACTTTGGGATCCAAGATAAGGCAGAAGAAGAGGAGAAAAATCCCTGGTGCTACGGCAAGGCCAGGAGGACCTTTCCATGAAACATGTGAGCTATTCTGGTAGAACCCAAAATTATCTGAGAAAAAAATATTTTTGGAGACTTATGGCCACATAAAATAAATGATGTCTAAGCTAGAAAAAACATTGTGACAGTTATATCATTTTTACTAGAACTATTGCAGTTTTATTACCTTTTAAGTTTCCTTTCAGATCTAACATTCTATAAATTTCAGAGATATTTTTATACTTCTAGTGCCTTTCACTCACATTACATTATAGTCACAAGGTCAAGAAAAGCAGACATCAGAGCAATGCTAACATGCAAGGGGTTCAAAGGATAAATGAATTGACATGTTTGAATTTAGGTACGGATGCTAAACATGAAAACGTAAGTTACCAACAGTTTGTTGTTTTCCACCCTGAAAGACGAGGAAATTTTAGAATAATCGCTTGCTTCCTAAGTACAATAAGTTATGGAATAAGTTATGTAGTCTCATGTCTAGAATATTTCTACATGAAGTCTGCAAAGATCAAGAATAGGTATTGAAATAATTTGCTGACCCAAGCAACCCATGAGTTTATCATTTTCTCTCAAGAAATGTGACATGTGCCACTCCTTGTGGCTTCCTAGGCCAAGCTGATCCCCAAAAGATTATCTGCACTGACCCTATGACTTTAAAGCACCTAAATCCATCTTGTATATAACTGGTTGACAGGCCAATAAAATTAAGCATCTTCAGTATAGCTCTATGTATAAAAGACACCTCCCTTAGTCTTTCCATTTGTTTTTGATCTTACTGTTTCATCCCTCCTCAACTCCTAAATCCATCTGTTTTAATAGGTCAGCTTTGTCAGAGAAAAGAGTCTGAGATGGAGATTTGCATGAGCAAAGTTTATAAAAGGAAGCTCTTCAGAGGAATACTGATTAAGGAGAGAGAAGCAAGATTGAGTGCAGGAAGTGGTTGAATTTCAGTACTGTTGCAATGGAATTCTCACTAGATCCTACGGGATCTGTAGAACTAGAAGGGATCTTCAGAGTTATTTTCAATCAAAGTAAGAGTGCTGAAACTCGGTACCCTGCACTGACTAGTCATTGGGTGGGGATTATCCTCCTGCAAGGGGTTGCTGACATACTGCAGAAGCGTCCTTTAGAAAGGGTAGTTCCAGGAGAGGAACTCAGTTCTGAGCAGTATGCAGCTTCCAGAAGTTGGAACTTGGACCCAGACAGCACATTACAACATCCAGCACTGCCAGGCTCCTGAGATTGTTGCTTTTGTGTCCAATGTTCAAGCCTATTTCTTCTTGGTTTACTCATTTTGACCTTATGTACAGTCCTGGAAAATGGTTTAGTCTCATCCTCTGGTTCTTCATTCTTCTCGCTGTTCTTTATTGCAAGATATACTTGGCATGCAAAGATGACTTAGAATAATATGTCTAGGGTTAAGGCAAAAATAAACTAAGGTAGGGTTGCCAATCCTCCTGGTAAAGTACTTGTTCTACATTCTTCTTCAAGAAGGAATATGCATAATTAAATTGAAGGCATTGAACTTTCCTGTCTCTGTATTTTTTTTTTTTAACTTCCCTTCACTACCTCTTTATAGCCACAAACCAGCATTTCTGCTTCTAGACCTTAGGTGGAGTTTTTAGTTTCATGATGACATCCTTGTTCGATAAATATTAATATATCCTAGCGCAATGCTGCACTCGAACCCTACCTCTGCCTTAGACATTACTCCAACCTTCTTGCTTCCTTCAGACTTTCAGCACACATCATCTCTGTTACTCATTGCACATTTAATAACATACCTTTGACTTTACCATTTAATGCTAATTGTTTATCATGTTAATAACCATGAGTTTCTTATACTTTAAAAATAAATACTCAGTAGGGCACCAGCCCCATATACCAGAGAAGTGGTTTTTGCCCCTGCAAAAAAAAATAAATACTCAATACCAAACAGTACCTTGCCTATTGCAGGTTTTAGGGAGGGGTTTTCAAATTCATCTCTCACTTTATTTCTTTTACTGAGCTCTTACTTCAGATTTTTGCTAAAATATTACATTTCATAAATGGATACTCCCTGACCACCCCATCAAAGTAACTTCAACACTCAGCTTTCCCCCATAATTCTCTAGCCACTTATGCCTTTTTCTTCATAGCCTCTCGTGTGTCCATTATTGTACTCTCAATGTCAAGAAGCATATATAATATATAATAAACATTCATTCAGGATTTATTATAAGTCCTTATTCAATAATAAGTAAATAATAGTAAACCCTTATTTAATGAATGAAATCACTCATCTGATATGGATCAATTAATCTGTATAGCAGTGTTATTACGAAGTATATAGTGAGGAGTACAACAGTCCAGCTTCCAGCCCTCACGTGTTTCATAGTCCAGTTACTAAAAAAGCATTAATCAAAAAAGTGCATTATATATATTCAAATAGTGTGTATTTCAAACGTTTGAGATAACAGCTATGCTAATTTCTCAGATCTAATCACAAGGTCTGACAATTAAGTTTGTGACTTTGTCACCACATCCTCCTATTGGCAGCAATGTACAAACAATTCAGCAAGGTTCATAACTTTGGTATATCAGTGTCTCGCGTCTGTCTTCATATCAATGTGTAGAACTGTCTTGCTTAGTGGCGTTCACTATTGTTACATGTTTTTGTGTGCTGTCGTGAGACTGTCAGATTGAATTAGAGCAATGAACAAATATTTGTAAATTTCTTGTTTAATTTGGCAAGAGTGGAAGTGAAATCAGGGACATGTTAGTCTAAGTTTCGGGGGATAAGGCTATGAAGTAAACAGCAGTGTACGAACGGATTACATGCTTTTCAAAGAGAAGAGAAAGCATTACTGATAGAGAAAGATCAGGGTATCCAGTAATCAGCAAAAATGACAAAAACATTGCAAAAAGATATCATTTGTTCATCAAAATTGTCAACTAATGGTGAGAAGCATAGCAGTCCAAATAAACATCAATAGAGAAGTTAAGAAAATCTTAACTTAAAATCTTGGCCAACAGCTCATGGCTCTTACATCACCACCATGCACCAGTTCACACAGCATGGTCTATGAGGGAGTTTTTAGCCAGTAAACAAATAACTGCATTAGAAAACCCTCCCTACTTACTTGATCTGGCCCCCCAACAACGTTTTGCTGTATCTGAAGATAAAGGAAATATTGAAAGGAAGACATTTTGATGACATGCTGGACATTAAGCGTAATAAAGTGACAGCTTTGATGGCCATTACAGAAAAAGAATTGCAAAATTTCTTTGAAGGGTGGACTAGGAACTAGCATCAGTGCACAGCTTCCCAAGGGGAGTACTTCAAGGCTGACCATAGTGATTTCAGCAACGAGGCACACGGCAGTTTTTCTAAGATGAGTGGTGAACTTAACTGGCAGATCTCATACATTTTACTTATCAAAACATCACTGTGTACCTCATAAATATGTATAATTATGTATAAATTTAAAAGAAATCTTTTAAATTCACAAATAAATAACTTATAAAGCACATACTTTCTTTTATTGTTGAGGATTCATTGAGGGTACAGAGAACCAAATTACACAAATTGCATTTGTTAGGGAAAATCCCTCTTATACTTATGCCCCACCTCCAACAGGTGTGTCCTATCCTGTGACCCCCCCCCACTTCCCTCTTTTCCTCTCTGCTCCCCTATTCCCTGACCTTGTACTAGGTCATCAACTGTCCTCATATCAGAATTGAGTACACTGGATTCTTGCTTCTCCATTCTTCTGATGCTTTACTAAGAAGAATGTGTTCCACTTACGTTGAGGTTAATACAAAGATGTAAAGTCTCCATCTTTTTTAGTGGCTGCATAGTATTCCATGATATACATATACCACAGCTTGTTAATCCATTCCTGAGTTGGTGGGTATTTAGGTTGTTTCCACAGTTTGGTGATTGTAAATTGAACTGCAATGAATAGTCTAGTGCAAATGTCTAGTGCATATGATAAAAGGATCTTTTCTTCTGGGTATATGCCTAGTAATGGATCAAATTTGAGTTCTTTGCAGATTCTCCATACTTCCTTCCAAAAAGGTTGCATTAGTTTGCAGTCCCACCAGCAGTGTACAAGTGTTCCCTTTTCTCCACACCCACGCCTGCATCTGCGGCTTTGAGACTTTGTGATGTGGAAAGCCTATACTTTATTTCTAAGTTTGCTGCTGTCTAGATAATGCTCCAGTGCAACTCTTTGGATTCCTGAAAGTAACACAATGCTTTGAAACATGGTGAAGAAAAGAATACTCACAAAGGTGGGCAAATCCATCCAGCTGGATCCAGGTGACAACAGAGTGTGACTGTCTTAGTTCAGTTGAGCTGCTATAACAAAATACCACAGAGTAATTTATAAACAAGGGAAATTTATTGCTCACAGTTCTGGAGACAGAATTCCAAGATCAAGTTGCCAGCACATTCAGTGTCTGGTGATAGCCTGTTCCCCACAGATAGCACCTTCTTATTGTACCTTCATCTGGTGGAAAAGAAAATCTCCCTGTACATCTTTTATAAGGGCACTAATCCCAAAGGCCCCACCTCTTAATACTACTGTATTGGAGATAAAGTTCCAATATATGAATTTGGGGAGCGATACCAACATTAAGATCACAGCAGTGATGAAGGCCCGGGGTGTCAATCTCTTGGGATATAAAGCAGAGCAGAGGAAGGTGGAGATAGTATTTCGAGTGTGTGTGTTGGGTGGTGAGAGATCGTAGGTCTGAAACCAAATATCCAGGAAGACTTGGAAGGACCATACAACGTTCAGTACATATGAACAGAAACTGATTTGCTCCCTTCTCGTCTTATCAGTGAGGAATATAGTGTTAGCACCATGACAAACAAGTACCCAATAAAAGAACTGAGTCGCTTAAGCGTTACAGTTTTAATATTTAATTTTATATTTTTTTATTGTACTAATTTGTGCATTTTCAGAATCCTGTAATATTCCGCTAATAACTTTTTTCTGAGCAGAAAGAAAAAAAAAGTGATTTTATTTTGAATACTAGATACTTCTTTTCCCCAGAGTATTTCAAAGTGAGAATTTACTAAGGATGATTCTGTGGAAAGAGTCATAAATTAGTCCCTAGTTATTATATGACATGTTCTATTTTAAAACTAACTAATACATGGTGGCACCTGTGGCTCAAAGGAGTAGGTCACTGGCCCCATATGCTGGAGGTGGTGGGTTCAAACCCAGCCCCAGCCAAAAAAAAAGAAATAAACTAAAACCAACTAATATAAAATTTTATATTATACTGAATTGCTATTTAAATATGGGTCAATATGTTATATGTGGCTGCCAAACACCTGAGTTCCTCCTTCTCTAACCTTCTGCACTGGTTATTAACTTCTTGTGTCTCAGCTCTAAACCTACCCATTTATATTCAGCTCTGTGATGCTCAGCCTGAGATTTTTTCAAGCTGTATTATTTCTTTTTCTGCTATCAAGTTTGGGATGATGACTAAAAGGCAGAGAAAAGGAGAGGGATTCAACTAGGCTTCCTGTCAGCCTGGCCTGACAAGTGTCAGATACTGTTCCAACAGCAGTTGATTCCAACTCCCAACACTTTGTTCACTCCAAGACTGGCCTCCCTGTGACCCCTTGGAGGTCCCAGCAAAAAAATGAACAGCAGAACCTCCCTTGAGATCTGAGTCTCACATGCACAGCTCCTCTAAGCTTCTAGATCCCAGGGACTCCAACCCCTTCCCTTTGTTTCCAGTCCTGAGGACGGCGGATGCCACTTATATTTACTGTATCTAGAGCATCTTATTATCCCCCCTTTTTCCCCACTTTCTCATACCTATTTTCTCAACCAATCCCCTGTATTAAATTCTTCATTAGAATAACTAATATGGTTTCTGCTTTTCTAACTGCACCTAGACAGATACACTCCTCACTGGGCCATTGTCCCCATCCCCTTCCTTAACACAGCCCAATTCCATTGTTTAAAGCCTCTCTAGCAGGGCATTTTAATTTCACATTCACACAGGAAAGCCACGCTAGAATTCTGTGCTAACATATCCTGCTGGTCTCCAAGTGTACTATTTCACATAGCTTGAAATACTCTTAAGAAATCCATAAATAGATCAAATTTATTTGTGCATCTTGTATGTGTAAGGTGCTGTAGTCAGATTGGTAGAAGGTACCTCGGTGCTGAGATACTTACAATCTGCTAGGGAAGGCAAATTATCATAAAATGCAAGGCCATGTATATCTGTGGTATATGACATTGGAAAAAGAAGAGAAAAGGTTAGAATTTAGCAGTTAAGATATGTTTCATGCAGGAGTTGGGACTTGACCTCTCTCAAACGATGGGAAGAAGGTCACCAAATGACTGGAAAACCAGACACACTATGGGCAGAACAATTTGACACAAGGATGGATACAACATTCGTGGTTTTATTTTCATTCACTCTTGTGCTCCATTGAGTCATCCACTCATTTATTCCAAAAATACCGGAGGTGCCAAAAAAATTAGACACAATTTAAGCAATGTTATCTATGTATTACTTTTCAAAGTTGAAGTGAGTTGTGGTTAGCAATATGTAGTTCATTCAAAAGATGGTGTTTGTCAAATAAATTCTAGCATCACCATGTAATAGGACTGACTAGGACAGCCCTTTTTTTTATTTCTGTATGCACTTTTTGGCTCCCCCTGCTATATTTCATAGACCTTTCCTATTCCCGCCCCTCTGAGATCACATATATGAGTATCTCAGGGAGGCTCTGGGTTATATCCTAATAGGAGAAATAGAGTTAATCAAGTAATCCTGCTCACAATTGTATAACTGTCATTGTGCTATATTCTATAACAGAACTATGGGAAGACATAATAGATGTACTCAGACAAAGAGGGGAGGGAGGAGCCCTCCAGGTCAGGTAGTTAACATGTGAAAAGACCCAGGGGAAGAAGGAATGAGTCAAGTACAAGGGCCTGGAGGAGGGTCTATGTGCCTAGATGATGGGAAACAGAAGCAAGGGTTCTAGAGAATGACTTCCATTGCCACCTTACCAGGCTCATAATTAGAAGCATCGGAAATCAATAGATACGGGGGACCAGTAAATAACAGGAAGTTGCCCTTAGCCAGAGTTCTGGCTGCAGGAAATAACACTCCAGGCCCCAAGCTGAGGGAAGAGAAAACACGAGTCCTTACCCCACTGTGCTACAGAGGAGTGCTGCTCACTAATGATTCCACAGGGGAGAAAGCAGCAGCCACAGCGTCTGATATGGAAAAGGAGGACTAAGCTCTCTCTAGCAGGGCATTGTAATTTCACATTCACACAGGAAAGCCACACTAGAATCCTGTGCTAACAGATCCTGTTGGTCTCCAAAGTGCACGAACGTATTTAAGAGTACAGACGACTTGGTTATAGAAAACAGTTTTGGCATTTGGCATAATTCATGTAAATATTGCATGTGATAGAAAAAGAGTCTCACACCTTCCTGTTTTAAAAAACACGTTTAATTAATGTCAAGTGCTGTAACGAGTGGTAATCTCGCCCTGCTTGCCTCTCTCCTCACACCGCGTGGAAATGCTCCCTGCAGCCTTGTTTGCCTGAAGACTTTACAGTCTACATTCACAGGAGGGAGTTTATGCTTTACTTCAAAAGCTTTCCCTTTTATTTCCTTTGACTTCTTTCAGTAAGAGAAACTATTCCCAAAGCCTCTTGAAAATTCCTTCCTTGTAGACAAGCTCCAAGTCTTGCACTCCTTGTGGTGACCTAGCCGGGTTGTAGGCCTAACAATCAGGGACCAGAATGTAGGTCATCTTTATTGACCATTCCCTAACAACTGGGCTCCTTTCTCCTCTCTGCTCTGTCTTTAGATTGACTCCACAGGGAACCTAAACAAGACAAGAAACTGGTTGGGGTGTCAAAAGCAAATGTCAAGAAAACAGAGAGAATTGTATTAGGCTTACAAAATAGCCAGGAGGGAGTCTTCCAACCAGCCGCTGGCCTTTCTTACCAGTGAAATGGCACACTATCATCAGCAGTTTACGTTAGTAAAGGGGCTGCAGTGATTGAGAAATATCCCTCTTAAAAACACTCACATCATATTTTACAATGTCTAAAGCAAACTACCTTAATTTTCTTAGTGAGCTCATATTTCGAGATAGACTATGGTGGCTTTAAAGGCAGATCTTCAGGGAAAATTTCTTTTTTCTCTTGGTTGGTGGTATAATATTATCATAAAAGACGTGATCAGAGTTATTTTCCAGTTTCTAGTAATATTCAGGAGGATAGTGAAGGTAGTGACCAGGTAACAGGGCATCAACTGTATGAAATTTTTGAATGTCAAAGGACCTTTACTTAACCATTGCTATTCCAAGGATATAGAAGAGTCTCATCCTGTTGGGGTTGATAAATTGCAAGTTTTTCTATCATGTTTAACGTAATTTTTTTTGTTAAAAGAAAAACTTAACATAAATTAAATTTAACAGAGCTTAAATGAGCAAAGAAGGATTCATGTATTGGGCAGCCCTCAGAACCAGAGTAAGTTGAGAGCCTTTCTGGGGTTCCCACGTGGTTGGATAATATTTAAGGACAGAAAGAGGAAAGCAAACAGCAGAAAACAGAAGTGAGGCACAGAAACAGCTGGATTGTTGCAACTCTGCATTTGCCTTATATGAACTCAGTTTGGACAGTTGGCCACCTGTGATTGGCTGAAACTAACTGGTACAAGAGTCTGTTACAAGCTGGGCGTGGTGGCTCACGCCTGTAATCCTAGAACACTAAGAGATCACCTGATCTCAGGAGTTTCAGACCAGCCTGAGCAAGAGCAAGACCCTGTCTCTACTAAAAATAGAAAATTAGCTGGGTCTTGTGGCAGGTGCTTCTAGCCCCAGCTACTCAGGAGGCTGAGGCAGGAGGATGGCTTAAGCTGAAGATGAGGTTGCTGTGAGATATGATGCCACGGCACTCAACCCAGGGTGACAGAGGTAAAAGGGGGCGGGAGGACAGTCTGTTGCAAAGTGCATATGCATCCACTTAGGTTACAATTGATTACTTTCAGAGAAACTTTAGGCTGAACTTGAGATGTATAAGGAAGCAGCTTTAGGCTAAAATTAATTGAACAGTTTCAAACTACAGTTTCCATAAATAAAAAAAAAAACTGGGCAAACACTAAAATCCCTTTAAATTAGAGCTCTTCAATTCCAGGATTCTTAACCTTGTGAGATTATTTCCGAGCAATACAACCAGAAATGACTGGATGTTTTCCTTGAGAATAGTTTTAGAACTGCGAAGGTGACCTGTTATTTCTAATATCTAATTTTCCTTCATAGTTCAACACGAAGAAAAACATTGATGCCGAAAAATACTTTTCTCATAGTGAAATTTCATGTTGGCATAAAAATACTTTGATTGGCTTAAAAATCATTTAATAATTTTAAAGCAAAAATATTCATAATGTATAGGGTTCTTTTTTAACTTGCAAACTACAGCTAATCCTGATTTATCCTAAATATAATTTGAAGAAATTTAGACTTTAAAAATGTATATTTGTGGTTATGAAATTTGCTTGCTGTTTTTGTAGAGGACTCGAGTGTCTGATTTAAAATCAAAATATTGCAAAGGAGCGAATCAAAGCTGAAGATGCTTTTAATTGCTTCTATGAAAAGCTCCCTGGGCTCTGTAAAAAATAAATAAATGAATTTGTAGTTAATTTTCTGTAATGTAAAAGCTTCCGCAAATAAAGCAGGAATCCAGATGTGTGTGCCCAGGAACTACAGGGAACAACAGAGGGGAGAAAATGGTCCTCAATGAAGTAGCCACCCCAAATCTCCATTTTCCTAACAAGGTTCAGGAAATTGGCAAAATGTATTCTCCAACATCTTTAATCTTCTTCCCACTGATCTCTTATTTTATTTTTTTTGGAACAGAGGGTGGGAGAGACAGTCTTTTTAGCTACCTCAGGAAGAGTTCAGTGGCACCATCATGGCTCACTACAACCTCCAACTCCTGGAATCAAGCAATTCTCCTGCCTCAGCCTCCCAGTTAGGATTACAGGTGTGAGCCATTGTCCCCCAGTCTTTCCAGCTGATTAATCTCCATTCTTCCTGGAGATCCCTAAACAGTGTCCTGTCGTTCAAAGACCTCCTTAGAGCAAAAGGAAATTCTTTTTACCAGATAAGCTCTTCTCCATGACTGACACCTCACTTTCCCACCTTCTATTCCCTCTCGGCTGTCTGCAACAGAAACAATGAATTTGTAAACTAAAAATAAAATTCTAAGCCTCTAAGCTGACAGAATAAGACTCCTTCTTGGCCAGTGGGACCCCAGAAAAACTGCAAAACTGCATTCCCAGCCACAAAGGGAAGGGAGGTCAAACACACTTTGTTATATGCACTTCTTTTTGGAGTTCAGCTACAACTATTGACCATCATTCATGTTGAAACAGAGCTGATAAGCCTAACAAAACAGACTTTTTGACAATAAGGTCCTAAATCATTAAGAGGACCTAGGCCCATGTAAGGTAAGGATTAAATCATAAGTGTGGAGCCATCTCAGCTTCTCTCTGATCAACAGACTTCCTTACAAAGCTTTATTTCTTTAAGCAATAACAAATCAAAGAATCTCTGAACCTACTTATAATCTGTAATCACGCCTTCCCCCCTTCTATATGTCCTGCCTCTTTGGGCCCAGCCAATGTGCATTTCACACGTACCAATTTATGATTTGATCTGCAATTTCTGTCTCCCTAAAATGTATAAAAATCAAACTGTAACCTGGCTACCTCAGGCATGCTTTCTCAGGATCTCTTGAGACTATATCCCCAGGGCTGTGGTCACACACATTGGCTCAGAATACGTCTCTTTTACAGTTTGGGTTGCTTTTTTTTTGTTTTGTTTTGTTTTATTAGCAAATTAACATTTACTTGGGAACATTTCTCCTGTGATAGTTTCCCAATTTCTTTTTTTTTTTAATTTCAGATTGATATGAGGGTACAAATGTTTAGGCTACATTGTTTTCATTTCTAAGGTGAAGTTCAAGTTGCACTTGAGCCCCTCACCCAGGGAGCTGGTGTTCTGAACACCTTCACACTATGCAGGGTAGGTGAGATCCCCCAATCACCCTCCCTATCCCCCCTCCATTCCTTCTTCCCCCCACCCCCCATTGTGTTTTCTTTCCTGAGGGGTTCCTAATCCTTTAGATTTCCCATTGACCAGTTAGAATTCTGTAACGCTCAGAAATCATTAAGCAGTAACTAGTAGTAATCATTCCAGGCCCTTTGGCAGACTGCTGGGACGAATCATCCTTGGGTCATAGAGACAACAGCCTTGCCAGCTCTGCGCAATGCTCTTTCCCTCCTTTTAATTCACCTCCCCCCCACCAACACCACCACCTATAAACCTACAGAGAATTTTCTCCATGAATTTATGACAAGCACTTCTCTGATGAAAAGGTCAAGAATCAGCTAATCACTGAGTTAACAGCACCAATATGTTCTTCACAACGTACTAGGCACCTTGGGAATATAAAAAGAAGTGAAAGTTGACAGTGAGAGGCAAGAATCCTAATCCCTAGTGGTAACTAGAGGACAAGATAAGACAGCAGGCTCTCCCGGGGGGACTTGTAATAAATGCTGAAGGAGTTAGGGAAGGGAAACTTCTGCAGACAGTACGGAGAATCGACAGAACTTGTGGTATTTCTGTAGGTCAGGAGGTGGGACGACCTTCTCAAAGCCTCAAAAGGCAAAATTATGCAGATGGCTAGTTAGAAACCGGCCCTACCAGAAGGGTGCCCAGAGATTAAATGTGTGATTTTTTTTAACATCAGCAATGTAGCCCAAAAATGTCTCAGTAAAAATGGCTGTGGGGCCCTCTGGAATCACCATGCAGGGGACTCTCTTACAGGCACAAATGCTCAGTGAATAGCTCCAAGAGTCCTGGGAGAATAGTCTAAATATGATTGGATTTTGAAAATTTTTTAATGCTATATCTAGAGAGGAGATCACAGAGGAGGAAGGGCAAATGGTGCTCCTAGGGCTGGTGGGTATCAGATGGTGCAGCCACGCCCAGGACAGCTCCCCTGTGGCTAGTCCCACTTGTTACCCAATTCCAAAGTCATTTCCACAAACTGTGTGGCTTGAAACAGCAGTAAATGGATGCTATTTCAGTTCTGAGTGTTAGAAATCTGAGTGCTAGAAATTCAGGTATAAGCAGGGTTGGTCCCTACTGAGGGATCGAGGGAGAACTTGTTCCTTGCTGCCCCCTTAAGCTTTTGGCACTTATGGCAGCTCCTCGGCTTTCCTTCACCAGTACATGAATCCGTCCAGGCTCTGCCTCTGTCACCTCATGATCTTCTCCCTGAGAGTCACTGTCTTCACATGGCACTCTTCTCTCTGTCTTTCTCTTCTCATAAGGATACCAATTGTCTTAACTTGGGCTGCTTTAACAAAAGTACCAGCCACTGGGTGGCTTAAACAATAAATATCTATCATAGTTCTAGACATTGGAAGTCCAAGATAAGGGTGCCAGCATGGTTGGAGTCTTGAGAAGGCCATCTTCCTGATTTGTAGATGGTCACCTCCCCTTCCTACCCTCACATGATGGAGGGAGAGAGCGAATGGTCTCCAGGGTCTTCTGTTATAATGGCGCCACTCCCAATCGTGAGGACTCTGCCCTCATGGCCTAATTACCTCCCAAGGGCCTTACCTTTTACCACCATCACACTGGAAATGAAGATCTTAACATATAAATGGAGGAGTCACAAATATTCAGTCTGTAACACATGTCATGTTGAATTAAGGACTCATCCTTCTTCAGAATTATCTCATCTTTACTCATTGCATCTCTATTTCTAAATAAGGCCAACTTCTGATATTCTGACGACTAGGACTTCAAGATACCTTATAGAGTACACAAGACCCATAACTCTCTGCCCTCTGTCCCCCCAAATCCGTGTCCTCTCCCAGAAGCAAAATATATTCACTCCATCCCAACATCAAGAGTCTTAACCCATTCCAGCATCAAATCCAAAGTCTAAATACGGCCAACTAAAAAAGTTACATATTTCATTATCTAAATCATTCAAATCAGATTCTGGGTATGCTTTACCCTCAGAAAAATTCTTCTTTCCATCTGTGAGCCTGTGAAATCAAAGTCACCTGCTTCTAAAGTATCATGATAAAACAGGCATAGGACAGACATTCCCATTCCAAAAGGTAGAAATTAGAAGAAATAAAGGAATGACTGGTCTAACACAGGTTTGCACCCCAGCAGGACAAATTCCACTGGGTTCAAACGCCTGAGAGTAACTTACTAAGGCTTGAGGTTCTGCCTTCTGGGGTCAATGGGAAGGCCCCACCCCCTCAGCTCTGGGCTGCAGCCCAATCCTTGGGAACTGATGAGGTAGCAGGTCTGACCCTGGGTCTATGCCTTCTCTGGCCTCTGCATCCATAGTTCTTCCCTCTGAGTCATTTTTTTTTTCCTATCTCTGTCCCTTTCAGTCTAGGCTGGCAGTGTTTCTGCTGGTATAAAATTTGCAAAACTTTGGCCTTTGGCCCTATTGGTTGGTCTCCTGTGATGTTGGGCTTCTAAGGGATCTGCACCCTTAGAAACAAGGATGCTTCACAGATACTTTGTGGACAAGATCATCTTTCCATACCTGGCTTCTGCTGAGATGGTTGATTAGATACCGAAGTCACACACTTGATCCCTTTAGCAAACTGTGGTCCAACCACACCCTTGGCCCTCTTACTAGAACACATCATCTGGACAGGTTAAAATTTTTCCAAAAATTTTCTGGCTCCTTTTTTGCTTAATAGTTTATTCCTCAGTTTGTTTCTTTCTTCTGAGACTTTATAATAAGGAGCAAAGAGAAAGGAGGCTGTACCTTCCATATTTTGCTCGCAAATCTCAGCTAAATATCCAAGTTCATTACTCCAAACTTCCACTTTTCACCACTGAAGGTCAGAATACATTTCTCTGCCACTTAATGAGGATAGAGCTTCCTCTACTTTCCAATAACATGTTCCTTATTTCTGCTGGAGACGTCATCAGAAACATCTTCACACTTCATATTGTCCTTAACATTCTGTTCATACAATGTATGTATTTTCTAAGGTACTAGAGCCCTCCTCATTTCTTTCTTAGCCCTCAACAGAATTGCCTTGAACGTCCGTATTTCTGCTAAGAGTCCCTTCGAGACCATCTAGGCTTTGCTATCATGCACCTCAAAATTCATCTAACCTCTACCCATTGCCCAGTTCCAAAGCCACTTGGACATTTCTAAATATGTGTTACAGCATCTCACTTCTTGAGACCAAAATCTATACTAGTCCTAAGGTTGTATATAACAAAGTCCCAGGAACTGAATGACTCAAGACAATAGAGATTTATGTTTTTCCAGTTCCAGATCCTAGAAATATGAAATCAAGGCATGAGCACAGCTGGCTTCTTTTGAGGACTCTAAGGGGGAATCTGTTCCATGCTTGTCTTCTAGTTTTTGGCAGCTAAAGGAACAGTAGAAAATTTGATTCAGGCAAAGGCTTCAAAAAGCCCTGTACACTTCTGCTCTTTCTCTCTCCATTTTTCTCCTCTGCCTTTATCTTGAGAATATGCCAATATGCCTAGGCTAGATTACTGTAAGATGAGACGCTCTAAGCAAAGTGGAGTCAGTTGTCCCAGGTGAGACCATAGACACAGGGCCAGCCAAGCCAAAATCAGCAAAGTCGCCTGGGTAACCCACAGCTAACCGCAGACACATGAGTAAGTCTCACCAGACCCAGCTCAGCAGAAAACAACTTAGTCATAAATTTGAGAAATGATACAAGGTTGTCTTTTGAATTGACTAAGGGGGTGTTTATTATGCAGTATCATGGTGGCAACAGATCGCTATTAAATGCAACAACCAATAAATACCACGCTAACATCCATGACTTCTGCTGCAACTACAGACCATAATCAATGCCTGTAGTTCACACAAAACTCAGTTTAGAGCAGGTGTTCATCATAGGAAGAGTATGTTTTGAGAGGGGCTAAGTTGTACTTCTGCATTTCTCTCAGGGATCTAGTCTTCTTCCTATAACTCATTGCCCAGCACCCGGAACAAATCAGGATCTCCATAAATATTTTTTATATTAACTAACGATTTTTTTTTCCATGAAGCATCTCATAAGGACCTAGAAACTACAGAAGGACAATCATGATGTCTTGCACTTCTTATATTTCCCAATTTTGTAATTATATTGCTGACCATGTGGTAAGAACTCAATAAATAGTACTTGCTAATTTGTTAATTGATTGATGAGACTCAGCCACTACCAATTACCCCTGAGGAATGAACCAAGAAGCAGAATTAAACTTCATTAAGAAAGATTTAATTAGGCTAGTCGGGAGACTTTTGTGACTTTCAAGGTTCCTAACTACTGGAAAAGGAGTTTGTATTGCTTTTCCAGAGAACTGAAATGTCTTACATGTTTTGCAGAGTAATCTTCAGTAGGAAATCTATCATCTCATCCACATTCATGTAATAGATTATTGTTCATCATCCTTTTTCTTTATAATTCTATGCGGACACATCAAGTGCATATACACTTCAAGTTTTTATGTAAGACAAAAAAGGCTATTTTACTTAATAAAACTTTTTAAGAAAACTATTCACAGTTAAGAGGGTAGCATTTTATGAAAGCCAAAATAAGAATATTGGTAAGAACCATCCTTTCACTAAATGTCCATGGAGCATCCATTGTGTACGCTTGGGGTTGGACAAGTAAAATACAAGCTCTGATTTCCACCTTTGAGGAGGCAGAAACCGGCAAATAACTCATTATGACCATGTAATATAAGGGGCACATCTATAACAACAGGAAAGAGGGAATGATTAACTGCAGAGAGTAAAAAGAAACACTTCCCATGGGCATCAACATTTAAGCTAAAAATAAGCAAAAACTATCAGGTAACAAAGGAAAAGAACAAACTCTGCCACGTCACAGCGAGTAGCTCAGTCTGATGATCTATGGACTAAAGGTCAAGGGTCAGGAGACGAGGTCGGAACATAGACCTGAGTTCTGACCTGCAAAATTATGAGGTCTAGTTAAGAGGTCCCGTGACAGCAAACCAAGGTGGGATTTTAATTTGGGCTTTGAATGCTTAACTCTAGGGAACTTTGTCAAGAATGTGATAGAGTAAGTTCATACTAGGGAGGAATCACTAGAAAATTTCATGTGACTAAGCTCAGCACGCATCACCTGGTCCAAGTCTTCAAATGAGTAGTACATACAGTTAATATGGAAGAGACAGCTGTAATATTTTAGTTACTATTCCTCGTAAGTGTTGGCTTATGGTTAAGCTGTTGTATTGTGAAACAGGACCACTCTCAGGATGGCACTATCTTAATTAAGTCCGGGGAAGGAAAGGAGGTATAGGAGCCTGCTGGTATTAATGAGTTGTGAGAAAGGTCTTAGCAACGTTACAGAAACAATTATTTAAAGCCTATATGCCTGGGAAACTGTGACACTTCATAAAAACTTGAAAACGAAAGCTCTTCAGGTATCTGTTCTGTCAGTTACGAGAATTTCATACTCAATTTTTTGAAAAAGAGAATCCTATGTACTATTTTATGTTAAAAATATAGAAGAATCAGTAACAAGCACAGTAAGTCCTCTCAGCAACAGCAGATGGTGAATACCTAGTATGAAATTCATGATTAAAAGTGTTTCAGGGATCATGTGGTTTAATCAGTTCCTATAGAAGCTTGATAGCGATATTTACATAGTTTATCTTCCCTGTTATAACGATGAGTGGTATTCATATCTGAGCAGGATGAGTAATACAAACAAAAAGTACTTCGTGAACATACATTTTTTTTCCTACATAAATTATGCAGCTTTTCAAACAAAATCATTTTCATCTGCCAGAAGTCCTACAAGCTTTAGGTCTTTGGGATATTTACTTCAAGCGATATCTCTCAAACTACTGCTGCGCGTGAAACGTTTATTTTACAAAGCTGTCATTAATCTCACAAGGCTGTCAAGAAACTATTAATAGTTAAGAAGGGGAGAAATTAGGACATGGAAGATTTTTATGTCAGAAAATAAAAAAATAAAATTGGCTGTAAAAGACATTGAGGAAGGATGGGAAAGAGGAGGAACGGAATGGGTCAGACGAGAGTCAAGGTGGTCATTAGACTAACAGCTCAGTGCTGGTTTTGACAATTCCTGTGAATTAAAATCAAGACTTAAAGTTGCAAGGTACCAGCCACTAAATGTCATCTGAGCATCATAAGACAATGATGATAAATTTCCCTTTCTCCAAACAACCCCTCTGACTTCTCCATATAAATAAATCCATTGTGTCTCATGCCAGTGAACTAATAGACTGACTCTAACCATGAGAAGGAAAAAAAATTTTCTATTCCACGATTCAAAAGCTTTGGCATGAATAGAGATCTAATTAAGACTGAAACTTATATGACTAACATCTATACACTAATATCTGCAATACAATCTGGATTTAATAAAAGCCATTTTTTCCTGGGAAAAAAATACTTTCCACTGTTATCAAGTGTCACAGCATTTTAAATGAGAGAAAAACAACTGATAGAGGAAGATTGAACTGTCACATTATCTTAGCTGTTGGATAACTTTTATAAAATAAATGTGTAGGAAGACATTTGCGTTCTGAACATCTTCTCACTGAAGTCAGTTATCTTCTGATTTTTAGTATTTGCTTCTTTGAGGGCTAGCAAACAATATTTTTATGCATGAGTTTAGCAAATAAATCTGATGAACACATATGGTGCCAAATTGGCCATGGCAAACATAAGGAAAAGTAGCAGTACAGTTCTTCCTCTCAAAATGTTTCCAGACTATAGGTATACAGAAATAAAAAATACAAAGTAATGAATTTAATGAAATACGGTAAACATAAATGCCAAAGGCATCCATCCCTTACATTTGGAATTTAACTAAAAACATTATAAAGATAAAGTATCTCTTTAACTTTATAGAATTTGCCTTTTGTATAAACTAAGCCTCAGTTTCCTCGTTTTACAAATGAGGATATGTGTTTAATACTAAAATACTTCTTTTAATACTAAAATATTAATAGCTCAGTGTACAATGGAAGTACAATGGAGAGAGAGATCATTTAATACAATGCATTATGAACATATTAAGAACATCTATATCTTCCCAGAGTATTTATACTGTCTTTTATAAATTTATATTAGATTTCTCCAATCCATATACTTAATTAAAATCAGCAGGTAAAGATCAAAATACAGGTGTCCCAAAGTTGCCCATAAAGTCACCATACATAGAAAAAATGAGAAATTGTAGCTAAAAATATTCATTACAAAATTTTATAAAGAGGTGACCGACACAGAGAATATTTTGTAAATACTTTGTAAAATTGTGGCTGGGTGTGGTGACTCAGGTCTGTAATCCCAGTGCTCTGGGAGGGTGAGGTTGATAGGTTGCTTGAGCTCAAGAGTTTGAGACTAGTCTGAACAAGAGCAAGCCTCCATCTCTAAAAAGAGAAGAACTAGTTGGGTGTTGTGGTGGGTGTCTATAGTCCCAGCTACTCTGGAGGCTGAGGCAAGAGGATCACTTGAGCTCAAGAGTTTGAGGTTACTGTGAGATAATGACACCACGGCATTCTACCCAGGGCAAGAAAGTGAGACTATCTCAAAAAAAAAAAAAGAAGAAAAAGAAAGAAAGAAAGATAGCCTTGTGAGCTAGATATTATTTTCTACATTTTATGAAATGAAACTGAGGTCAAAAGCAATTAATTTTTGTAAGTTCTTCATATAAGCAATAGAGATAATAAAGTATGATTTTCCAGGTTAATCATAGTTCAAACTCGGATTCCATCCTTTATTATCTGTAGGCAGAATGAATAATTAGCTGCCAAAATACCCCTAGAAATTCAGGAAAAGTATGCAAATTTTATAATAATAAAATGGCTCGTTTTTATATTTTACAGTTTGCAAGTATCACTCTGCCTCATTCACAACTTTAAGACTTTCTTACTGATGAGAAACCAGAGGGGAAGAAACACTAACATATAACCCAGGTCTTTTGCATTCTAGAGCAATACATATTTTTTATTGTTATTTTGCATCTTGCTGCTAATTCAATCTTTTCCTATTAAACAAATTTGAATTTATAGTAATTTTTACAATAGTAATTCATCATTTAAAAATGAAGAAACATGCTAAAAATGTTAAGAAATTTAGCTTAAATACTACAAAATTTAATTTGTTTTTAATTAAAGGTTTAAGTTAAATTAGCTCTTTAAAATATCTCGAAAACTGAGCCCAGAAAAGTTCTGTATTTGTCATAAAACATTGCACACATCATTCGTGCCATCATAATGATATTCACTGTATCACATAAAGAAGATGTCAGTGCAAAGTTTAAAGGACAGCACCTTTTTTGCAGTTCACAAGCACCATTTATTTCATCAGACAAAAGCAAAAGAGGATGAAAACTTGAGGCTGCTCAGTCTAGTCAGTACACGTTTATGTTACTATATTTCTCAGCAGCTTTTATTTTTTCTAATGTACCTGACATGTTTCTTAACATTTTATGGCTAATGTCCTCCTAAAAGCGATCCGTAATTTTATTCTGTGGTTGTTAAGTATTTCATTACTTTGAGTTTCCAACAATAAGAATTTTAACTTTTTGTATTATTTAGAGTTCCGAAAGCATTAAGAAAATTCAGCACTTCCTATATCGTCTAGTGATTTAAAAAAAAAATTAGTCCACTAATACGTTTGAGTTCTCTGTGGATTCTGGTTATTAAACCTTTGTCAGAGGTATAACCTGCAAATATTTTCTCCCATTCTGAGGGCTGTCTGCTTGCTATACTTACTATGTTCTTGGGTGTGCAGAAGCTTTATAGTTTGATCAGGTCCCAGTAGTGTATTTTTGATACT
>CAUYRH010074379.1:0-55999 GCA_963574655.1 Perodicticus potto
GAACACAAATGTTTTCACACAATAAACAAGAAAATCCCATGAAGCTTATGTCGAACAGTTGGATGAAAATATTTCAGATTGTATATGAAGCCTGCACACTGTACCCCATGATTGCACTAATGTACACAGCTATGATTCAATAAAAAAAAAAAGAAAGAAAGAAAGAAAGAAAGAAAAGCACTTTATAAACCAAAGAGTTAGAGAGGCTTACGGGATTTTTACTTAAACATACGAGCGAGAGAACAGTATGAAGAAGAAAGAGAAGAAGAGAAAGAAAGTGTTTCAAAGTAAAATCAGCAGGTCTTGGGGACTGCCTGGACTTGGAGTAGGAAGGAGACTGGGCAGACAGCTATGAATCTGAAGAAGGGTCTGAGGAACAGAGCCTGGGAGGGAGCTGTTCTGGAGAGCAGTAGAAAGGACAAGGAAGGAGTTTGGTTTGGGGCACAGTGATTCTGAAGTTAAAACCAGGGATGCAGAGGGAAGCGTCACACAGGTGGAATTCAATAGTACCACCCACAGTCACCCACAGATCCACCTGCTCAAAACTATCCCATGTCAAACCAGCCCTACGTGTGTTTGTCTATATCACGGGAAAAGACCAAGGAGGCGTGGGCCCAATTGCCTCACACGTGCAGTTTCACAGGAATGGCATTACATTCTGTTGGTTGTAAAAAGTTGGAGCACTACATATATCATGGGATATCTTGAATTCTGGCTGCCAGAATGTAAACAACTGCTCTTTAGTTTTATTCCCTTCTGTATTCAAAGAGTTTTTGGTTGGTGCTACATAGTTATTTATGTATAAGTTCAAGTTCAGTAGAATCTCTTTTAACCATGACTGTAGACGTGGTTTGTGGCTTTATGGTGGTAATGACCTGATTTGTTTTCCTAATTAATGAAAACTGGGCTAGGATCTTCCACATGTTAATTATGCAGCCAATGACTCTGTCTGCATTTTTGTTTATTGTTTTGCCTTCTGGTAGATATTTATCGCTCTAGAGAAAATGAAACCATTTGTTGTTTTAGAATAAAATTAGTGCAAGTTGAGGTTCTGCTTCCTAGGCTGCAGGCTGCAAAGGCAGTAAAAAAAATAGCAGGTGAGAGAGAAGCTGGGCGTCCTGGCTTGTCATCCTGGCTATGTGACCTTGGCAAAATGACTTTGCCTCTCTGGGGCTCAATTCCCTCCCAGAAAATTGATTGGCCCATGGGACTTTAAGCATTAAGACTATCTGAATATATAAAAAGAACAAAAAAAAAAAGTTACTCTAAAGCACATAAAATAGAATCCCACCTAGTTTTTGTAAGAGTTGGGAAGCAGCCTGATGCGGCCTTCTGAGCCCCCAAAGCCTGTCTGAATTAAAATCCTGACTCTGCTACTTACTAGCTATGCCTCTGCAAACAAGTTTCCCAATTTCTCTGAGTCCTGGCAGCCTGAATAATTTGCTGGGCAGTAGAGAGAGCCCAGGGTTGTGTCGTGAGTCAGCTGCTGTGTTGTCCTGAGCAAATCTGTAATTCCTCAGGATCCTGGAATGGGGCCGCCTGCCCTCTTCCCAGAGTTGCTGTGACTGTTAAGGACAGGGTGGTGATGGAAAGTGTGGGGCTCTGTGAGAGTGTGAGAGTATTATTGTTACCAATACCCAGAGAACTTGTGTTAGGCACGGAAGGGAGAGGCCTTGGGCCACTGCTCCTGACTGCAGGGAGAGGAGGTACTGAGGTACCTCCTGGGTCCTGGGTCCTGCAGAGGGTGGACCTGACCTGTGCCAAGGGCTGCCTCCACCTGGGATTCAAGGTTTTGGCTGATCTAGGTCAGTGAACTCTGAGGTGTAGTGAGAATCTTCCGGGAGTAGATCTTGGTATCCAGGGGTCAAGGGTAGTGGTGGATGACTTTTATAATATACATATGTTATATGTATACATACATATATAATATAGGATATATATAACAGTATATACATTACAACATAATATAATATTAGATATATATAACAGTCTTCCTCAGAATCCATGGGGCACTGAGTCCAAGACTCTCTGTGGATACCAAAACCTAAGGATGCTCAAATTCCTTATATAAAATGGCATAGAATTTGTATATAACCTATGCATATCCTTACATATTAAATCATCCCTAGATTACTTACAATACCTAATATAAATACTATATAAATAGTTGTTAGGCGACATTGTTTAGGGAATAATGAAAAGGGAAAAAAGGCTGTACATGTTCAATATAGATGCTTCTTCTTCCCCCAAATATTTTTGCTCTTCAGTTGACTGAATCGCAGACATGGAACCTGCAGATATGGAAGGCTGACTGTATGTAAGTATCAATATCCCAAAATTGTGTGGGACACGGAGGCTCATGCCTGTGATCTAGAAGGCTGAGGTGGGAGGATCACTTGAGCTCAGAAATTTGAAACCAGACTAAGCAAGAGTGAGACCCCATCTCTACTAAAATTAGAAAACTTAGATGGGTGTTGTGGTGGGTGCCTGTAGTCCCAGTTACTTGGGAGGCTGAGGCAGGAGGATTGCTGGAAACCAGGAGTTTGAGGTTGCTGTAAGCAAGAGATGCCACAGTACTCTAGCTTGGGCAACAGAGTGAGACTCTGTCTCAAAAGAAAAAAAAAAAAGTCCCATTGTATCTATATTCTTTTATTTAATAAATTATTGATATGTATTAAATAATTAATATAAATACCTTCAGCCTATTAAAATAATTAATATAGATACCTTCAACCTATTAAAAACAAATAACAACAGAATCTCCGAGGTCTACGGACACTGACCATCAACACAGCCATCTGTATTCATGCCCTAAACCTCATGCCCAACTTCTGCTTCTTTTTTTTTTTTTTAATTTTTATTATTAAATCATAATTGTGTACATTGGTGCAATCATGGCCAACCTCTGCTTCTAAGGCCAGCAGGGATGAGGGGAGCAGGGGAGCATGGGGTTGAGGGAGGCACTGGGCTTTGGCCCAGACAGTGCTGCCCAAATCTCCCTCCTCATATTTTTCTCTCACTAGCACAAGACAACACCCATAAAACTGATCTCCTTACCCAAATGTGTTCCCCTCACTCCCCCAAGCAGCGCTCTGCATTGCGGCTGGCAGATGTTTCGAAGGCATGCCTCGCTTCTGCAGAAGCCCTCCGATGCCTCTCCACGACCATAAGATTCGTCCTCCTGATGGGGACACTTGTGAGAGTGAAAGAGGCATGCCTGTTATCCTGGCAATAACTGGGCCAGGATAACAGGCACAGACTAGGGTGTCCTGGGCAACCCAGCACACAGGAAGGATCTAGGCCCTGTCTGCCTCTCCACCGCCTACTTAGTACTCTGAACTCCAGCCACCTGACATTCTCTTTAGAGTCTAAGCACATCCCTGAACAATACCCAAGCCTGTGTTTGCTAAACACTTTGTGGAAGGTGGAGAGGTGGGGAGGAGGGTCAGCAAAGGGGTGGATGAATCTGAGCCCTCGTGGGCAAGTAACTTGACCTCTCTGAGCTACATGTCAGTCTCTAAAATGGGGATACTTAACATTCATCTCACTGGAATGTTATAAGGATTAAATGAACATGCGAAATGCCTGGCCCACAGTAGGTACTCAGCATGTGTTACCAAAATGTGAAAAGCAGCAAATGTCATTCATTTGACACCACTGTGCCGTGTGCCACTGGCGTGCTGTCCACTCAGCCCTATCTTGCCGCTAATTGGCTAGTGAGCCTTTAAGGCGGTGGTTCTCAACCTTCCTAATGCCGCAATGTATTTTCATTGTTAAAAAGGGGTCGTGACCCACAGGTTGAGAACTGCTGCTTTAAGGGAAGGGATGTTATGAGAAGTTTCTCTATTCCCTGCTATGCCTTCCCCAACATTGTCCATGGCAGGCCCTGAGTGCTGGAAATGAGGTACGTAAGACTTCACCCATCTCCAAGACTTCTGACCCAGTGCTGTGCTCTTCAACGGGGCTCCCAGCTCTGGGAGTCTGTCTCCCACCTGCAGTAGCCATTCCCTTGCCCTGGACACTCACAGCCTAGAGGTGTACACATGACCCCACACTGTCCACACCTGTGGTCTCAGAATAGCTCTCTGCTTTTTGCAAGTAGAAGAGAGATCTATAGACTCCCTGTGTCGGAAAACATCAGGCCAACCCCACCTTGTCTCTCCAGTGCTCACACCTGCTCCTCCCGTGTGTCCCCCAACGCACCCAGCACAGTGTGGGGTGCTTACTTGCTGACTCAATGAATAAACAAAAGAAAGAATGAATGAATGAACCATCATAGCAGAGTGTAAGGAACGGATGCTTTGAGGTTAGTCGCAGGCTTCCCTCTCCATGCTACCACTGACTCACCGTGAGTTAGCTAACTTACTGTGCCTTAGTTTCCTCATCTGTAGGAAGACAATAGTGAAGTTACCCACTTCATACGGTTCCAATGCCAAATGAGATACTGCACGTGCACCACTTAGCGTGGTGCCCCGCTTTACAAATACTGGCTACTACTGACAATTACTGTAGACTTGTAGAATAGTACCTGACCCATTATGTCACTGTTAGACATTGTTACAGTATTATTGTTCAGTGATGACCCAGTGATGGGGGTGGTGAGGCTGGCAACTACTGGTCTGGACTAATGAGCTTCATGGTCATGCCCCCTCACTGCCGTCTGCCATCCTGAGGTGCAGGGAGGGTCTAAGGGACAGGACTCAGGGGAGAGCAAGAATGAACACTATGGCACATTCCAGACGAAAGGGCTGGTAGGGCCAGAGGAAAAGCAGGCCCTGGCTGACCTGTGCAGGCAGAACTGACCTCTGACCCCTGAGGGCAGCAGTAAAGAGCTCAGGGGTCATCTTCAGTAGGGTTGAGGGGCTGGCCAGATGAGACTCAGGACTGCCTGAGCCACCTGCAGCTACAGGAAGGAGCTTTTCTCTGCATTAAAGCAGCCAGCCCCCATGCTGTGGTCACTGCACACAGGCAGGATGTTACCTCCCGGCTTCATTAGCACCCTTGCTAGACAACTTTGTTAGGTACCAGGGGACCAGAATGTAGTAGCAGCCCTCGGTCATCTTGGTTAGTTAGTGCCACAGGTCTAACCTGGCAGAGGCAAACTTGACCTCTCCTTCCTTCTCTGGGCTTACGGGAGGGTGAGTGTGGGCAGGAACTGCTGGAGGCTTCTCTGTGTAGGTTGGGGGTGAGGGTATAAGAAAGGAGTCGGAGAAGACTGGGGGGGTGGGGCGAGTTTGCTTGGGCAGCGGCAGGCAGGTGCACATCAGCTGCACGGGCATTTGACGGCCTCTCCTGGTACAGATGCTCGAGCCCACGCCAAGGGACAGACAGAGCCCTGCCCGGCCAGCCGCTCTGCTCACCCGCTGCAGAAACTCCGTGCGCTCCTTCTTCTTGTTCCGGCATCGGGCGGCTGCGACTTTGTTCTTCTCCCGGCGCCTTTTCCTTCGCTCCTCTTCCTCATCTAGCTGTGAGGGCACAGAGCCACGGATTAGACGTGAGGCAGGCCTGGGGCACAGCCTCTCTCCTGACACACAGACAGGTCAAGGGACAGTTCCCCTTTCCTGACCCACATTTTGGCAGCAAGGGAGTAGTCACGTCCACTAGCCCGGCGGCTGGAGAGATGGCCACATCTCCCAGCCAGTCCAGGGGTCCTCTTGCGTGGGCATCCCAGGGAGGATCAGTGTCCCAGAAGGGCAGGGACACTGCTGTGGTTTCAATGTGTCTGCCCCGGGTTCATGTGTTGGACACTTAATCCCCAGTACAACAGCATTGAGCTGCAGGACGTTTGAGAGGTGGTTAGGACGTGAGCGCTCCGTCCTCCTGAGCGGATTAAAGTGAGTGTGAAGATTCAATAACATGTGCGAGTTTGTTCTAAGAGCAAGTTGGACATTGTCTTGCTCTCTTGCCTTTCTGTCTTCTGCCCTGGGATGACGCAGCAAGAAGGCCCTCGCCAGGTGTCGGCACCTTTATACTGGACTTCTGTGGGCCTCCAAACTGTGAGCCAATGCATCTCTGCTTTTTATAAATTGCTCTGTTGTATAAACTGTTCTGTTATAGAATAAACATAAACGGACCAAGACAGACACCTGGGTTCTGCCAGGGTTCACGAGGCTGGGAGCCTGGTGAGTCTTCTCACACAGAGGTGGCACCCAATGGGAGGTGACGACCTGTTCTCCTGCCCAGCCCAGGCCTTCTGGGCACAATTTTCCAGGCCAGTGGTTCCTAGGCACTTCCCTTACAATTCTTGGGCACGGACACAGGTCCCACATTCTGCCTCTCCCAGGCTCCTCTCCCTGGCTACCTTTGTCCGCATACCCACTCCCTATTGGGATTTTCAAACTTTGCTGCTCCTTTAGACCAAGGCTTAACAGTTCAATTTGCACAAGGCTGTACAACTAGCTACATGACCAGGAAGTGGTAGAGCCAGGATTTGAACTCAGATTTGTTCAGCTTCAACCTTCCTGCTTTGGATCACTGGCCCTCACAGCACTGGGCCATCAGAAGTGCTTTGACATGGTACCTCTTGCTGCCCATTACCTATGAGGAAAATCTGAAGGACACATAGGACCAGCTGGGCTGGGGATAGTTCAGAGTCAGAAGCCACTAGAGGAGTCATTGGATTGCCCTGGGTTTGCCAACTCTCTCACTTCTCCAGCTGCGGGGGGAACAAGGGGTGGTGATTCTGGCAGCACAAGCCCTGGAACAAGATCTCAGCCCAGAGGGCCACAGGCCAGGAAAATAAACAGCCTCTCTCTGCAAACTCCCGGCATGCCATAGGAGCTTGGGACAGAGGACCTGGGCCTGAGACCAGCACCACGGCCATCAGCGCAGGCCCTGGAAGGGCAGCCCTCTTCTTCCCTACCACCCCGAGCTTCTCCCTGACCCACACCCACCCCACCTGGGAGGCTGCTGGAAGGATGCCTGGTCAACAGTACCACACCCGAGCACCTCCCAGCCATGGCCTTCTTTGAAACCCAACCAGAAGTGACAGCTCCTCTGGCTGACCCGCATCTGGGAAAATAGAAACCTGGCCGAAATTGATTCCGCCCAACCTCAGCCTCACCCCTGAGAAGGCCAAGGTAACTGTGACAACAGGCAAAGGGAAGGAACTGGAGGAAGTGGCTGGCAGTGCAATCTCCCCTCGGCCAAGAGGGCTTGCCCACAAACTGCCAAGGTGATGTGTGCAGCCTGGGCACGCAGGGCCTCATGCCCTCCCCTGAGCAGCGGGGACACACAACCTCTGGCCCCCAGGACCCAGCTCCCTTCCCCCTCACCGGGCCTCATTCCACACAAAGTTGGGGGCAGCTGAAAGCTGCTTCAGCAACAGCTGGAAGGAAGCTTAAGAGGTCAACTGGGTCAGGATGATACTCAGATTGGGGGCTGCCCCACCTCCCCTGTCCAGCCACATTAGTCCTCTCCTGCCATTAACTTCTACTCCAAGTGTCTCGCCCTCCTCCGTCCTAGCCAGGCCCACTCAGCCCTGACTGAGATCCTTCCTGTCCCACTTGGTAAACTCTTATTCAGTCTTTTGGAGTAAACGTCCCCTCCTCCAGGAAGGCCCTCTGACTCCCTAGACAGAGTTAACTGCTTTTTCTATGCTGCTGGAGCCCTGTAAGAGTTTCCACTACCTCCCACCACAAGCCTTGGTTTGTGGAGCTCCCTGAAGGACAGGGGACCTGAGCATTCCCAGTACCTGATGTAGGGCTGGTGCTCCGCTGGGCCCAGGCGGAAGAATGTAATAAAGAACTCCAGAGAAAGATGCCACAGACGTGGATGCTTTAATTATAAAGTGACTTATGCCCATGTTTGCATCTGCATCACTTTTTTTCCCAGAGCTCACAAGAGCCTCTGCTGGGATGGTCTCTTCTCTCTGTTTGGACCAGCAAAACTTACGGGTTGGGTTTTATCTTCCCCAGAAGCACACTGGCAGAAGGCAGAGTCTAGATTCAGGGGTGCAGGCCCCGATGGAATTCATGATTCTGCACGAATCCAAAGCAGGCCTGGAAAGAATCCAGTGTGTGTGCTTGGGCCTAAAGCTCCCAGTTCCAAGCCTGTCCCCAGGCCTCTCCTGTACCCATGCCCCACCCTGGCTCACACCTCCTAATAAGGCAAGATGTGACCCCAAAGTCCCATCCTCACACCTTCCCTGCTGAAACTGTGACGCATCTTCCCTAAATCCTCCTCCTGCTATTTAAGAACTGCCCAGAGATGTAGAAAACAGCTGTTGAGGTCCAGACAGAAACAAGGCAGGAGTCCCGCAGGCCCCCTCCACCTTCCCTATCACCCCAGTAACTGGGGCTGTAGTTCAGGACCTGCGACCCTCAATTGGGAACATTTGGAGACTCTCCCTGTCCTCTTTCAGGCTCCTCTTTTGTCCCCAGAGTCAAAGCTGCTGCCTCCTCTTTCCTAAGGCTTATAGAAATCTCTAAAGCATTTGGCCACGAGCTGGTGAAAGACGGCAGAGAGTGTTTTCACTACACATGACTCCGACATCTGAAACTGAAGCCCCCAAATGGGAGCTGACTTCTTCTACTGCAGATACAGCTGGAGGAGCCAGGATATTTGAGGAGGAGGCAGCTTGACGCTTGATACATTTAAAGAATCATGAGACAGAGTGAGGGGATGGGAGGGGAGCTTCTCCCTCTGTTCTCCCAACGTGGCTTTGGCTCTTCTTTTCCCCAATCCCTAGGAAGTCCTCCGGACAAGGCTGTCTATGTCCTGGCAGTGAGGGTGCTCCTATGCCACACTTTGCATCTAGTTGAGGCGCAGAGCTAGGTGGAAGGATGGAGAGGCCCCTCCCCAGATTGCCTATTCTCAAGCCCCATTGAGGGCAGGGGAAGCCCAGCCCCTGGCCACAGCTCACTGCACAGGTATGAATGGCTGGCCCGAGCTGGGCTATATTCCCTGTCCTGGCATTTGAAAGTGGACTCAGAGGCACTGAGTGCTGGACTGGGGGACACACAGGGCAGCAGCCAAATTCACCATGTGCCCGGTAGGCAAAAGATCAGGCTGCCGAAGCACAGAGATGAGCAGAGACCAGAGACTTGGGGCAAAATAGAAACAACCACTCGGCTCTGTGAGGGCATCAGAGAGACAGAGCAGTAGGGAGACAAAGAAAGGGAACCAGTGGCGGCTGAGACAGACAAGGTCCTCAATGCACATGTTTAAGTGAGTACAGGTTGGTACTGAGGGCAAGCACCTCCTTCAATGTCATGGCCCAGGCCCCAGGAAAGGGAGCTACTGACAGAGAGACAGAGCCAGAGACACAGAAACAGCCAGACCCCAGAGAGACAAAGATGCGTGGAGAGAGGAGAGAGGCAGGGACAGAGAAGACGTGGACGGAGGCTGATGGCCTAGATGGCTCAGGGACACGGTGAACAGACAGAAGACAAACACAGAGAAAGAAACTGTCTCAGTCCTCTTGAACCCACCCCATGAGGCCTGTCTATGCTCCCTGTCCTTGGGGTCCGTGATGTGTTCCCAGATCTGCCTTGAAAATTCCTCTGTGGCCTGGAGGAAGTTTGAGAAGGTTCCTGCACCTTGACACTGAAGTACCTGGGCCACCAAGGTTCCACCCTTATGGAGTCCAGTGGTGCCAGGAGATAATGAGGAGCTGAAGATCGTCCCCAGTGAGGCAGGGGAGTAATCCTACCCAGAGCAATGCTTCTAGAACCATGGGGCGGGGGGTGTTACAAAGCCTAGATGAAGAAGGACCTTTGTGCCACAGCCGCCAAAATCGTAGGTGGGTCACCTCAGTCTGTACCAGGTCTTCTGCCTCGGGAGTCTGGCAGGAAACAGATGGCTCACTCAAAAGTCCCTAAAGAGAGTTTAATAAGGGAACTATTTAGAGGGGTGGACAGAGCTTAGGGAACCCAAGATCAGCAACAGTGAAGGGTCACAAACATCCCAGGCCTAAAGGGCCAGGAGCAGAAGTGATAATTGGAACCCAGGGACAGTTGTCGCTTAGCCATGGGAGAGGGTCACAGACAGGAGCTGTGGTCTTTGGTAGAGGAATGCAAGTGTCATCCGCAGGCAGCAGTAACAGCATCATCTCCTGAGCATTGATGGAGGGAGGGTAACTGGTGGGACCACATCTACGGTGCATCTTAGAAGGGTACAGGTGAAACTTACTAAATGCAGAATATAAAGGTCTTAACACAATAACTAAGAAAATGCCATGAGGGCTATGTTAACCAGTTTGATGAAAATATTTCAGATTATATATGAAAACAGCACATTGTACCCCATGATTGCATTAATGTACACAGCTATGATTTAATGGAAAAAAAAAAAGAAGTGCTGAGCTTCTTGAACCCCACCCCAGACCTACAGCACCAGAATCTGCATGGTCTATAATTTCCAGGGGACTTGTACGCACAGTGACGTTTGCTCTGGAGGCTGTGAAGGGCTCACGTTGTCTGTTTAGCAGGCGGTGATGATCCTTTTAGCCCTGCCTGCCTCTGCCCTGGGGACAATTGCAATGGCTCTGCTCTCCCTTATCAAAATGCAAGTCAGTCCCCTGCTTAAATCCTTCCAGTGGCTTCTGTCACATATGGAACAAACTCCACATGTGTCACATATGGCCACACTTGCTGACCTTCCTCTTCAATGCTCTCCTCCACCCCCAACTCCAACAACAGGACCTCCTTCCTCTTCCTCAAAAGGCTACATTCTTCCCTGTTCCCTGGTTTGTACTTACTGTTCCCTCTGCTGGGACACCTTGGCTGGCCAGCCCAATCTATAAGAAAGCCCCTCATTATCTCCTCGTGTACTTCCTTCAAGGTTCTTTCACTTACCTTTCTCACATGTGCCTGCCTGTTGTCAGTCTCCCCTGAGAACATTAGTTAACCCATTCCTGGTTCATCTGTTTTTATCAACATCTTAGTCTAGCCCCTTCACCCGCTGCCACGTAGCCACTGGAGCTGAGCCTGGCACAGCACGGGTCCTCAATGAGTGTTCATTAATGAAATCAACTATATTGAATTTGCTATCTCAGTAAAACACCTAGGACAGCTCCAATTGCCTCCCCACTTTTGCATATGAGGAAATGAAGGCTCAGGGACAGCTCAGGACTGGGACCCAGGTCTTTTGGCCCCAGGGCCTGAGTGTCTCCTGTTCATCCAGGAGATACTCAGGCCCCCACATGTGATAACAATGCCCCCTGTATTTTCAGCTACATCCTGGTGATGAGATTTTAAATTCTAACTTTTCATAAAAATATATCTTACAGGACCTACAAACAAAAAGAATGAGAAAGGGAAAGTGACACTTTCAACCCTAGACATTGAAGATACAGAATGTCTCACATGGATGAAACATGGATGAATCAATGAGAGAAAAGAGAAATAAAGCATGTAACAAGCAAAAATTGAGGAAAAGACCCTCAAAAAATAAAAACTGTAGCACTAATCAGAGTAGCAAAAGTACGAAGGACTTCGTCTCATATTAAGAATCCTCATGTCTGGGCGAGGTGGCTCACGCCTGTAATCCCAGCACTCTGGGAGGCTGAGGCGAGTGGATTACCTAAAATCATGAGTTTGAGACCAGCCTGAGCTACACGGAGACCCCGTCTCTAAAAATGGCTGGGTGTTGTGGCAGGTGCCTGTAGTCCCAGGTACTCAGGAGACTGAGGCAAGAGAATCACTTGAGCCCAAGAATCTGAGGTTGCTGTGAGCTATGATGCCACAGCACTCTCCCAGGGGTGACAAAGTGAGACTCTATCTCAAAAAAAAAAAAAAAAAAAAATGTCCGAGAGGTTGACAGCATGAGCTTTGGCCAGGTCTTCCAGGGCCTGAATTTCACATAAACTCTGGATGGTGGACCTGCTGTGCACTCCTGTGCAAGTCACTTGGCCTCTCTGAACCTCCAATCCTTACTTGTACAAGGAAGGTGTTGCGCCCTGCTGCACAGGACTGGAAAGAGTGAGCATGGAACACAAGAAGGGGTCTGTGGCCGCCAGCTTCCCTGCCTCCCTTCCCAGGGGAGACAGGAGGCATCGCTGTTGCTGGCAGTAACACAGTCTCCCTCACTGGCAAAATGTGGCACAGAAAAGAGACCAGGGAAAGGGTTCAGTGGAAGTGGGGGTTGGGACATGCTGAGTTGTCACTGAGCAATAAGTGACAATTTGCAGCCTCCAAATCTAGCCCTCAGGCCTAACAGACAGCAAGGCCCACCAGGGCCCCCCTGCACGGAGGAGCCACATTTCAACACCAGGCACCCATGAGCACCCTGGGAAGTAAACACCCAAATACCAAACATACCAGACATTCCCCTCATAAACAGGGCCACACTGAGCTAGAGGCTGGTCCCTCCCTGTCCCCTTGGCCCCCACATCAATCTAAGTAGGGCAGCCCAGAGCCAAGACCTCAGCCAGCTGGGCCTACGACCTCCTCTGCCTCCTCCCACTGCAGGAGGGAGAGAGGAGGAAACCCCAGGGGCCCTCAGCCAACACCCTGCTGACCTCTGCAGCCCACGGTGGCCAGCCTCCCATCCAGCACGTTCCCTGGGGCTGGGCTGCTGGAAGCTCTGCCCTCCTGTCTCTCCCGCCTCATCTCGCCAGGCTTTCTCACTAAAGCGGCCAAGGGACCTTAGTGAAATACTGGGCGGCATAAGTGAATGGTGGGCAGGGCTTTAGAAGAAAATTCTAGACAAAGGGTCAGTCTAAGGCTGGGGCTGCAAATGCAAGTCCCCCCTAAGGGGCCAAGGAAGTGACTAGAGCTTGGTAAAGAAGGAGGGCTGCACGGGGCTGTGTCCACCCCTTCCACACAGGAGGGGACAGGCAACTCAACGTGACGCCAGCTCAGTGGTGCCAAATCTTCCAAGTTTTCAAGATGAGCTTCAAATAGGAAATTTTAAAGTAAAATCTCCCAATTTTTAAAGTTGGCAACTAACTCCATTTTGAAAGGAACACCGCATGAGCCAAACGAAAGACATCGTGGCTTGTGCTGGCCTGTGGGCTGCGGACTTATAACCTCTGGTGAGCGACGGACCCCAGCAGAGGCACAGTTGTCCTCAGGGGCCTAGGTTCCAGTCACCACAAAGCCCTACTCTGTGACTTTGGCGAGCTGGGTGGATCAGTTCACCCTTTGGCTCCCATGGCTGTCTTTAATAAACATAACAGCTTCCACCCTCACTAACTTTCAAACACACCTGCAAGTTGGCTCCTACAGGCCTCACTTCACAAGTGAGAAAACTGAGGCTGGAGGTGAAGTGCCCGGCCCAGGTGCCAAGCTGGGCAATGATAGAGGCTCAACTCCATTACATCAGGCTGCCCTTCCGAAGTCCCTGCCGGCTCTGCCTTCCTGGGTTTTATTCATCCTGTCTTCAAGGGCAGTGTTGCCTCTGTAGAGGGGAGAGGGACTGAGATGCAGGAAGCACGTCCCCCCAGCTCCTTTTAAGGAGTCTGTGCTTTCACAGACCCTTAGTGCCAGAAAGGGGCTTTTGGAAAGCACACAGGCCAATGCCTAGATTTTACAGGTGAGGATACTGAGGCCCAGGGAAGAAAATGGCCTGCTCCAAGGATCACACTTGAGGGCAGGGACTGGGTCGTCATGGACAAGTCCAAAGGACACTGCATGTTCCAAGGCGTCCCATCTCAGCCCGCTTATGCGTCACCCCTGTTCCCTCAATTCTCCATGCCTAGGCCCACTATTCCACACCTTCCTGCCCTCTGACCTTGCCTGCCTCTGACCCCCATCTCATCCTTTCCAGGCTGATGCCTTCCAAGCCCTATCCTTGGTCTGCTTCTCTCCTCAATACCAACAGATCCCCATTTTTATCTACTCACACGGTTTCAACCTATACACAAGCACCAACCAAATCTTGATTTTCAGGCCCAAGCACCCACCCACCAGCTGGAAACTCAGTGTGGATGTCCCACAGCCCTTTGAAGTCCTTACCCTCAATTGGTCACTTCATCTCTATTCTCCACCCCTTCTTGGAGCTATCCAGGCCTCCCTGCTCCCCGTCCCTCTCATTAGCTCCCAGTGTGACCACCCAGGCCACCCAATTCTATATTCTAAATTCCCCCTGACCACATGGCCACTCTCCAGGACCATTCTCTCTCCTGCATCACCGCCCTTGCCTCCTATGAGGCCCCTGATCCTGCAAGATCAATCCCCCATCCCAGGCCCTGGAGGGGCTCTTCCTAAAATGCAGACCTAACCCAGTTACTGGTCCGCCAGTAACCCTCAGGATGAAGACCAAGCTCCTATGTCAAACGAGGCTGCTATGACTCGGCTTCATCTGCTGTGGTTCTACTTCCCATCCATCCCACCCTCAGCTCTGCTGCTGAAATGTGAGCTTCTGCAGAAACACTGCTTTGGCCTGTGCATCCTTGCGTGGCTGTGCCCCTGGCTCACTTCCCATGTCTCCTGTACACTCAGTCCAGCACTCCCTCCCACAGGAAGCCCTCCCTGATTCTCAGGTGCAGGGGGAGGTCCCTCTGCTTTGTGCTCACATGGAACTCTGAGTCTTCCGTGCCCCTACTGTGTTGCATTCTATCCTCAGTTTCTGGCTCCTCCACTACACTGGGAATCCACGAGGGCGCAGCGTGTGTCTTGTTGACATTTTGCATGCTTAGCACCTTGCAGGGTTTGTGGCAATCAGGAGTGTTCAATAAAAGCTTGCTAAAGAAAGGGGGGAAGGGAGGCCTGATCCACAGAGCTGGTGACCTGGACAAGAACCCAGGACTCCTGACTCCCTGTCCAGTGCTCTTTTCACTTTACTCCAGCTGTCCCCAGTGCCAGGATATAATTAAACACATCCGCCTATGGACAAACCCACGCTGGATGCCGTGCTTGCTCAAGGCAGCTCAGCCAACCACAGGTGAAGGCTCTGAACACGAGCTGGCAGAGGCAATGGCTCCACCTGCCAAGATGAGTCACGCAGCCCTCATGGCTGGGGGCGCGGGCGGATAAGCGATTGCTCAGTGTGCTGAGCACCTGCAGGAAACCGGGCCGGGAGCAGGGCTGTAAAATCACAACCTGGGGTCGGTTCTGCAACCGAGAAGACCCGAGTCCTGGATCCTCACTGCATTCTCAAGCCAGGAACTCAAGGTCAGAGAAAGGGAGTAAGTCTGCCCAGGTCCCTGGGTCAGAAGTGGCGAGACCAACCAGAACGCCACTGCTTTCTGGGAGGACAGGCAGGGACCCCTTTATGAACTGGAAGCCTGACACCCTGCCATCTTTGTCCAGCATAAGAGTCCACAGGTGGATCCATCCAAACTGGCTTCTCTCTCCTCATATTTTGACTAGAGGAAGTGTATCTCTGATGGTGGCCCTCCCAACTCCCCTGGTTCATAGTAAAAGCCCTCTGGGTTAAAAAAGCCCATAAAACAATAGACTGCTGAAGTATGAGACTGCTTTACAAGAACAGACTAGGGGACGGCCATTCTCTAAGAAAGCAGTGAAGAATAGGCCCATTTCCACCACTAAGAAAAGACAACATTGTGTTTGGAACAAAGCCTAAAAAATCCTGCTGGGCAGGGTGACACCCATTTGCGGACAGTCCTGCGAAGGAAAGAGCAAACACTGTTACTACAAAGGTGAGCAAGCATCCAGGAAACCTGGAAAAATCACCTCGGCACAGGCGGAAAACCTATGGAAGAGAAAACATGGAAGAGAAAAAGCCACGATGATTGCTGGGAAACCCTTTCGCTGCAGAAGAGCTATTTGGGAGTGATGGCTTTTGCTGAAATATGTCTATTTCAGGACTGTTTCATATTTATGGTTTAGCGGGGTTCGGTTTCTCACTAGGCAATCAATCTGTTTTCTTGTCCAATTGACAATCACTTCCAAAGATGAGAAAAGCAGAAAAATAGTGGTCCCCATGAGACTTTCAGCACCCCCAAAAGAATGGTAAGAAGCTGAGCGCATCTGGCAGGGAAAAATCTGTTTTCTTCTCAAAGAGTTAATAATACAGCTGAAACTGATGCTTTAACAACAACAAATGGTGTAATATGCCTTGATTACACTGGGTCAAAAACGGAGACAAGCGCTCCTGCAAATGACTCTATCTACAATTAAATGAAAATGCAGGCGTTGCACAGAATATTTATGAACAAGGCTGTTCAGAAAGTCCCGAGTTGGCTAAAGTTAAAGAACATTTCAAGAGCCATCTTATTAAAGCCTTTGGAAGTCATTTGTCTTTCATCATGAAGGTGAAAAACAAGGTCCTTGGCTTAATTATTCTCCACCAAAGCAGTTCTGTTTAATCTGTATGCAGGGTGTGTGGCTAAAACACGGATTTCAGCCAATTTCTTTCAGGCAGAAAGCACAGATAACAGACAAATCACCTAGCAGAATGGCGACCTTTATACTGAGGGCACTCAACGCCAGCTAATATAAATCCCACCGAGGTGACAGAGGTACCTGGCGTGGAGGACAGAAGGGTGATTTTACTAGGAGTGATATATTAAGGAAAGGGATGTAATTACTGTTCGGAAAGGAGGTAAGGAGGGACAGGTGAGCCAGGGTAGAGAGCTCTTCTTGCCAGGGCTGTGGAGTGGCTGCATATTTCTCAGACCAGAACTGCTGAGAAGTCCGGGTCAGTAATAGCAAATGAGGGTTCCAGGTTCACTGACCCTGCCTTCTAAAACAATAAAGGAGCTTCATTCATTGAGAAGTTCCTTGGGGCGCAAACACTAGTGATGCTGAGTATCTCAGAACATGGAAATAGCTGGTTTGGAAACACTACGATGTTTGCTAACTCAGAGAACATGCCCTGCCTTACACAGATTCAGGGACCACACGCGCTGAAGAACACCCAGGGAATGGCAGGTGGATCTATCCAGGAAGCTTGAAATAGGTTTGGAGGAAAATATGGCTTCAGATCTCTTAGCCCTTCTCAGAATCATTGCAAGTCAGAGCTGGAAGGGGAGATTGGGGCATCTAAACATGCACAGAACATTGGAATCCCCTGGAGAGCTTACCATATCATGGATTTCTGGACCCCACCCTCTAGAGCAGTGTTTTTCAACCTTTTTTTGTTTTGTTTTGTTTTGCAGTTTGGCTGGCTGGGTTCGAACCCGCCACCCTCGGTATATGGGGCCAGCGCCCTACTCACTGAGCCATAGGCGCCGCCTGTTTTTCAACCTTTTTTATCTCACGGCACACTTGAACCCATAGTTAAACGCTTCTGCAGCACACTTACATTATGTTGATCAAAGAATGAGTTAAAAAAAAAAATAGAATACACTTACTGTGCTTTGAACTTCTTTCAAAAATAATTTACTTAATGATCTTTAAATTTTTTCATGGCACACGGGATGAAAATCACTGCTCTACAGAGTATGCTTCGGTAGGTTCAGGGCAAAACTCAAGAATCTGCACTTCTACCAAGGCCCCAAATGTTCTGCAGACCCCACTTTGGGTAGTGCCAATAGGAACCAGTGGATTTCAGGCTGGTTTCAGCAGCAGAAGCTTCTTGTTCAAATGATATCATGACATATTAAATAGATAATGGCGGTGCATTTATTGAAAGGCCTACAATTGCATCAAATACTCTAGTCATTCAGTGAGAACAAGATGTATTTTAACTGATGCAAAACCTTGAATTCAGAGCTCTTGTGGGACAATAGCAGGTTCCTGATAGTCTCAGCTTCCAAATCATTCTTGTCCTTTGCTTTCTTTGCATATGCAGATCAGTAGTTAGTTACAAATGGTGATAGATAGATAGATAGATAGATAGATAGATAGATAGATAGATAGATAGATAATGCTTGTCTTACACTCTCAGGGCACTCAGCAGTTCAAGAGAAGTAGCAGGAAAAGCTTTTTTTCTGAAGTCCACACAAAATAGATTAACCTGACACTAGATGTCACCTTGGCAGTGCTCTGAGGTGTTAGACTTGGTAACTAATAGGTAAGAACATGCGTGTGGATCTTGCTTTTCTTAATAGAATAGATCAAATTATGCTTTAAAAATGAGACCCTGGCAAGTGACCTAATTTTATGAGTCCGAGTTTCCTAACAACTAACAGTACTAGTAACACCTACCTCACAGGGCTGTCAGAACAAATAAGAGCAAGTGATGTCTACGAAAGATGTTTGCAAACCAAGAAGTGCACTGGTCATACAAGCCTTCTGTCCTCAACTCAGATGCCTTCACTCCTTCAAAGACCTGGGCTAGTGTCTATTGTACCCAGGGTTTCGGCCAGTGGCCACAAGTTAGAAAACCACCAGCAAGTACCACCACCCATACCGATTAAATCAGAAGTGATATTTTTTTCTTTTTTTGAGATAGATCTCACTCTGTCTCCCCAGCTAGAGTGCACAATGTAATTGAAGCCTACTGCAACCTCAAACTCCTGGGCTCAAGCGACCCTCCTGCCTCAGTCTCCTGAGTAGCTGGGACTTCAGGTGTATGCCATGATGTCTAGCTAATGTTTCTTTTCTTTTCTTTCTTTCTTTTTTCTTTTTTTTTTTTTTTTGTAGAGACAGGATTTCATTATTGCTTAGGCTGAAAATCGGCATTTTGGGGAAAGCTTTCCAGGGAATTCTAATCAGCAGCCAGAGTTAGAAACCACTGTTTGTTCTACATCATGTTTTCTCCTGTGTTCTATATGGAACTTTATTGCTCTCTTTGCTTCTGGATGGCTACTGGCCATAAAAAGGAACAAGGAGAAAGTGGCCCTACCAGGTCCTGACTGCTTCACTGCTATTGCCCTAAAATGGAGTTTTAATAACCATAGCTCCTAATTCTGAAGCTCTGTTACATGCTGAGTGATTTACATGCATGATCCCTTTTCATCCTTCCCATACCTCTAGGAGGCAGATATTATTCTCTTCCCCACTTATATCTCAGCTTCATGGATATACCACATGGACAATGAAGCTGAGATATAAGCTGAGATATAATTCACACAATGGACAATAACAGTCCATTGTATGGATATACCACATGAAGCTGAGATATGTCACACATATAATCTGCCCACTAAAGTACACAATCCACCAGCTTTTGCTATATTCAGAGTTGTGCAACTATCGTCACAGTCAATTTTGAAATATTTTCATCACCCCTGGGATGAAACCCATACCCCTTAGGTATCATTCCCTACTCCTCCCACCTCCTCACTTCCGGGCAACCAGGGTACTGGTCCTACCACCTCCCTCTGCAGATTGGCCTATTCTGGATATTACACATAAACGGAATCATGCAATTCGGGGTACTTCGTGAGACTGGCTTCTTTTACCCAGAAAAATGTTTTCAAGGTTCATCCATATTATAGCATGGATCTGTACTTCATTTTGTTTTACGGCTGAATAATAGTGTATTGTATGGATACACCACATTTTATTTGTCCATTCACCAATTTGTGGACATTGGATTGTTTCCACTTTAGGGCTACCATGAATGATGCTGCTATAAACATCCATGAACAAGGTTTTGTGTAGATATGTTTTCCTTTCTACTGGGTAAATATGTAGGAGTGGAATTGCTGGGTCACATGGCAAATCTACGTTTAGCCTTCTGAGGAACTGCTAGACTGTCTTCTAAAGTGGCTGTACGCTTTTAGAATCCTACCAGCAATTTATGATTATGGCCCCTCTAAATGCTCACTAATATTTGCTATTATCTCCTTCTCTCCCTTCTTTTTTCTTTCTTTTTTTTTGTTTTGAAGACAGAGTCTCACTCTGTTGCCTCAGGTAGAGTGCACTAGCATCATCATATAGCTCACTGTAACCTCAAACACCTGAGCTCAAGCCATCCTCCTCCCTCAGCCTCCCGAGTAGCTGAGACTACCCACACATGCCACCATGTGCAGCTAACTTTCTCTGTTTTTAGTAGAGACCAGGTCTTGTTCTTGCTCAAGCTGGTCTCAAACTCCTGAGCTCAAGCAATCCTCCTTCCTCAGCATCCCAGAGTGCTAGGATTACAAGCATGAGCTAGCCTATCTCTCCTTTTAAATTATAGTCAACCTAGTAGGTGTGAAGTGGTATTTCATTGTGGTTTTGATTTGCATTTCCTTGTTGGCTAATGATGGTGAGCATTTTTTCATGAACTTTCTAGCCACTTATGTATTTACTTTGGAGAAATATGCATTGAGATCCTTTCTCCATTTTTCAACTGGGTTATTTGTCTTTTTATTATTAAGTTATAATAGTTCTTTATATACTCTAGATACAAGTTCCTTACACAATCTATGATTTACAGAAATGTTCTCACATCTGTGAGCTGCCTTTTTACCTTGTATCCTTGGAAGCACAAATGGTTTCAATTCTGATCTTGTCCAATTTATCTATTTTTTATTTTGTTGCTTGTTTTTTGTATCAGAGCTAAGGAACAACTGCCTATCCAAGGTCAGAAACACTTATGGCTGTTTTCTTCTAAGAGTTTTATAGTTTGAGCTCTAAAATTTAGGTATTTGATACATTTGGGTTGCTTTTTGTACATGATATAAGGTAAGGGTCTATTTCCCTCATTTTTACAAGGGAGGAAACTGAAGTTCAAACATCTAGTGACCTGTCCAGAACCAAACTATTCCAATGCAGAGCTTTGCTCTGCTACATTGCTTCCAAAAAGCCAAGGGTTTATTGGTGGAAGTTGGGGAGGTGACAGGGGTAGGGAGAAGGTGACAGGGGTAGGGAGAAGGACCATAAAGGCAACCCGTGCAGGTTTCTGTCATCCAGAGCACACACATGCATTAGTGTGCTCGGTACAAGGGGACCCCGACTGTGCAGCCACAGAGCTGAGCACACCCAGTAAGTCCTGCACATGGCAGGTTGTGCACAACCTCAAGGAGTGACTAAGCCCAGAGCAGGCCCAGGTCCTCACCCCCAGCACCTTCTCAGCATGGCTGACCCTGTCCATATGTTCTTCTAGGTCTCCATGCTCCAACCTCACACCAAGTTACCTTGTGCCTTTTGGGCAGAGTAGAGGGAAGAGAGACTTCAATGGCTCCCCAGTTGTTTAGCCAGATGAGCGTCACCCATGAGAGGACTTAGTTTCCCAACTCTGAGTCTATGTTGCCAATGGATCTGGGGACATCAAAGTAAGATGCCCAGCATGGACTAAACAGGCTATTCTGTTGGGCTACGAAAAATACCTGATGGCTGATGGGAATGCAGCTATGACCTTAACCCACAGGAAGCAAGATAAGGTTGTCCCACAAGGCAGCATAGGGGAAAACAGATGGTTGAGCCTTCTCATCTATAATTTGTGATAACTAAAACTCCAGCTGCATCCAAACTGCATAAACAACCAGAAACAGGAAGGTCTGCTTGCTTCCCTGAAACCCAGGTCAAAGGCTGACCACACTGGGAAGGCCAGTGCTGTCAGAGTGGATGATGCCCCCCACACGGACTCAGTCCTAATTGAAGTGAATGTACATGCATATAGCACTGAAGTCAAGGTCATCTTTCACAGTGCCTCACTTAATCTTCATGATAAAATTCTTTGAGTTTCCTTTGCAGATAAGGAAACTCAGTTGACTTACCCAAAGTCACAATGAACTAGAGAGCAAGACTTTGAACCCAAGTCCAGAACTCTTTCCAGAGAGCAGCCACTCTGGTTAGGAAGCCAGAAGAGTACCCTGTTCCCACAACACCTAAGGTACCTTCAAACACTCTGGCCATCCACCACTTCCAAGGGCAAAGTATCCTCAAGGAAATGAAAGCCCAAGAAACAAGTTCCTGATACAATTATCAAAACTGACTTGCATGATTGACACATTGGAAAAGTGAATCACAACTCTACCTTACATACCTATGTCTTATTATGTGCCAGGCATCATGTAAAACCTTTACCTGCATTTGTTTGTTTAATTTTCATAGCAACCCTAAGGTAGGCACTATTATAATCCCCATCCTAAGATAGGAAATGTAAGAAGCCGTGGGACTTCCTGAACGTCTCAGAGGTGTCTAATTCCTGCTAAGAACACGTAGACCCAACTATCTCCTTGCCACCACCTTCAAGGTTCCTTGTGCTGGGACCATAGTGGGTGTGACCAACCTCTGATTTTAAATAAAAAACTTCGGAACACTTGTGAATGCTCCAGGGTATGGTGTCAAATAAGGCTCAATACCACAGCGGCCAATGTTAAACGCACTCATAGCCACCTTTAACTATTGCTCATTCTCCCTCAAATTTAATTGTTAAAGAAAAAAACAACCTAACAGCTTTTTAAAATGTGCTAACAAAGTAACAGAACTAAAGTGGAAATTAAGGATTTCAAAGATGAGTTAGGAGATTCTGTTCCAAGAAAGAACAGATTGGATCTCTCTGCCAAACAAGTATGAGACATAAAAAGCATCTGAGTCAGGGGGAAGAAGGCCAATGCTATTCCAAAGAGCCACAAATTAAAAACCAATTATGCAAGGCTTGCTAAAAAATGTCAGTGGGCTGCCTTTATGTTTCAAATCACTAAAAACACAAGCTTGGTTAGGCCAACATTTACCCAGCACATCAGCTGCTTTGGGGTAACTTTTTATGCTCAGGCTAAACATGGATGAGCGTCTTGGTCTGTTATGAACAAACTCTGGGAAGACCACCTGTGGCTGAGAGGGACTATGCCTCCAACACCCCCCTACGGCCCATACGTTCCAAATCACACTTTGTTCAGAGGTGCAAACCGTCTGATGTTCTCCAGGCCTCCTGGAGAAGGTGGAACCTCAACAATGTGAAGTCAACAGTTAAGTTTCTTTTCCTGCTCTGAAAAAAGCAAGGATGTGGATCCAGTCACAGGGGAAATAGGTACAGGAAAACGCATCACACTGGAAAGGACAGTCCATGGCGGCGTGTACGTACTGATTCAGGGAGAAACCCCTGGAATGCTCCCTGACAAGGATCAGAGAGCCTGAGGAGAGGTATAAACAGTTTAGAGTCACATTCCCAAATGCAGCTGAGTAACCTCTGAGCCTATTGACCATGAAGATTCTTAGGACTCTACCTGTGGAGATTCTGATTCCATGAGCCTGGGGGGAGGGTCTGAAAAATCTCTATTTTTAAGAAGTTTCCCAAACTGTTTGGATGATCAGCCAAGTCTGGGCATGGTTGGTTTGATTTTCACGGTGTTGTCTTTTTTGCTGCCTGAAGTCGCTTAAATTCAGAAATAGAAAACTAATGAACAATGTTTGGAGGTAGGAATTGAGAGATATCACAATCAAGGGACAGAGAGTTGACATGACTTGCCAAGTTGACACAGCCAAAAATGTGCAAGCCGACTACAGAGTATTAAATATACAATCCCCACGCGGCAACAGAACAGTCTGGTAGAAGTAAAAAGAAATGTACAATGTAGTCCCTGCCCACAGGACCTAAACATGGGACACAAACTCACACACAGGCTGGTGACACCGACAGTGTGGAGTGGGCTGGGTGTAGGCAACAGGGAGCAGTGGAGCCTTCGGTGAACTGAAGACAGCATGCTAACTCGGAGACCTGCTCCTCAGACCCTTTCCTCTCATAGCAGGGTAGGCCCTAGAGTAGCTAGACATTCTGGGTTTTAAAAAGAAATCACAAAGTCTACAGCCTGAGCAAGAGACCCTGTCTGCACAAAAAAGAGAAAAGTCAGCCAGGTGTTGTGGCACATGCCTGTAGTCTCAGCTACTTGCAAGGCTGAGGCAGGAGGATCGCTTGAGCCCAAGACTTACTTTGAGGTTTCAGTGAGCTGTGATGATGCCACGGCTCTCTACTCAGGGTGACAGAGCAAGACCCTATCTCAAAAAAAAAAGTCTATATTTCCTGCCTTTTAAATATAGTAATTCAATTAAAAACAGGAAGGAAGGAAGAAATGAAGGAAGGAAGGAAGGTAACCACATTGTTGAGGCCAAACAAGACTCATCTGTAGGCGACTCCTGCCCCCTGGAATGACAGTTTGCAACCTATTTCTTAACAGGTCACCTCATCCAGGCTCCTTTGAATTCTTGAGCCCCCTCTAGGGCACTGCAGAGTGGCCCAGAGGGTGAGGGGTCCTGTCCGGCAGGTTGTTTGTCAGGTGCTCGGTGGGTATGTGTGTGTGCAAGGGCGGGCCTTCCTCCTCCCAACTGAAAATGTATTGCAGGCCCGCAGGCAGGGTGTGGCCACCACAGCCACAGCAGCCAGCTTGCTTGGAGAAGAGCAGCCAGGAAGGGCCAAGATCTTCAGGCCAATAGGGACAGCAGAAGGAAAAACGAAAGAAGGAAACCTCGAGAGACAGTTGGAGAGCAAAGCTGTCTTGAAAAGGAATATTGGAAAGGACAGAAGAAAGAGGCAAGAAAGAAGCAACAGCTCTAACAATCATATAACCCAGGAAATGACATCCCCAGCACCCCTGGCTGGCCACCAAGTTGAGCTGTCTTGCTGCTGTCCACCCCCTTGGTCCACTTAATTTTTCTTCCCGGTACTGACACTACCTGACTTTTCTTTTTTTTTTTGAGACAGCCTCAAGCTGTCGACCTGGATAGAGTGCCATGGCATCACAGCTCACAGCAACCTCCAATTCCTGGGCTCAAGCGAGTCTCTTGCCTCTGCCTCCCAAGTAGCTGGGACTACAGGCGCCCACCACAACGTTCAGCCATTTTTTGGTTGCAGCCGTCATTGTTGTTTGCCGGGTCTGGGCTGGATTCGAACCCACCAGCTCAGGTGTACGTGGCTGGCGCCTTAGCCGGTTGAGCCACAGGTGCCGAGCCACTACCTGACTTTTCATGTTGTGTATTAACTTGCTTTTCTTTGGATGTCCTCCCTACAATGCACAGCTCCAAGAGATGTGCAACCTTCTCCACTTTGTGCATAGTGCAATTCCCAGCGCCTAGGTACTTAACAAGTATCAGTCGAACAAATGGACAGCAGGCAGTTGGCACCAAAACAGTTTGACAATGTGAGTCAGATTTATAATAGTAACAACATCCACACAAAGCACTTTATAGTTCACAAAACCTGTTGTTTAACTTGATTCCTCCAGTTTTCTTTCACTGAAGTGCTTTGTGCATTTGGTCACAGTCCAGGAAACTGACCACTCGGTGGCCTCTGCAAAGTGGACAGCCCGGAGCCATCTGTGACAGAGCTGCCTGCATGGTGGCTTGGCCTGCACTCTCTCTGGGGCATGGGAGATGATGGGGCTGTAGAACTGCAGGGCTCAGCACTAATCAGGCTGTGTCATTGAAATGATCAAGTGTCTGGGGCCAGGTTCAGGATCATCTGGCCTCCCCAGCCCAATAGAACTCTGGTTAGATGCCTGGAAGAGGTATAGTATTCTTGAGTCCCCTCTACTGCAGAGTGGCCCAGAAGGCAAGAGGCCGGAGGCAGTACAGCATGTGTTTAAAGCTTCAGCTCTGAAGCCAGACTACCTGGGCTCATTTCCCAGCTAGTGACCTTGGACCTCTCTAAGGCTTGTGGACCTCTTCTGTAATGTGGGTACAATGACAACGGTAACACTTACTTCCTAGGGTTCAAGTGAGGTACTTCACAAAGAGTGCCTAGTACGGTGCCTGGTGCTTAGCTCAGCACAAGTGAGAAATGGCTGTTACCACAGCAGCACCATCACTGTCAGTTACCCAGGCCCGAGCACTGCCACTTCCCAGAAACATGACACTGAGTGACTTGACCTCCTTGAATTTCTCTTCTCTAATATGGGGATAACCTGGGGATCACCAGGATTGGGTTAGGAATAAACAAGACCATGCATATTAAGCATTTAGTGCATGGGCTGATACATACAAAATATTTAATAAATGTGAGTTAGTCTTATTATTTGAGAAACCTTGACTACTCTAAAATGCCAATGTGAAAATCCACAGGCGGCAATTTGCCATATGCAAATATGTCTTTGCAACACAAGTTGTTCAGTTGCAAATTTCTCTCCCCAACCACCATGGGTCTTTAGTTGCCCCAAGAATCAGGCCTCCCTGCTCCTGGGGTTTGACCTAAGAAGCATTTGGAGGTCAGTTCCCAGTGCAGGGCTGGGCTCCTCTACGCCAGCACGATCCTCGCATCTCCATCTGCCTCTTCGCCCCCACAACAACTGCAGTCTGGCAGCGGGAGAGGACATGCAAATATGCCCTAAAAACGGCTTGTTATTTTCACGGCCTGGATGGTGCATGTCTGTGGGTGCCTGTGAGGACAGCGCGTCACTATCAGGTACAGGGCAGATGCCACCAATTTGGGGGTGGCTGTAAAATGTAAAAATATCCAACCCAAATAAAGACCTTTTCCAAAGAAAAGTTCCTTCAGTACCTTTTGTGGCAGAGAAAGGTGGTAACTCGGCACCCCCATACAAACGCCAGCTGGGCAACCCGCACCCAAGGCACCTGGCTCTTCACCGACCCCAAGCCCGGCCTCAGCACCCCCATGAAACTGCTTAGCTACTGGCTCTAAGTGGCATTTTTGCTACAGAATGGCCCAGAAACAGATGTTTTCAGGTTATGCGCATAGGAAGATGACTAACAGAGGGCCACAAGACCAGGGTCCTCCACCAAGAAGACAGAACACTAAAGAAGTCAGGAAGTAGGCTCGGCACCTGTGGCTCAACGGGCTAAGGCGCCAGCCACGTACACCTGAGCTGGTGGGTTCGACTCCAGCCCGGGCCCGCCAAACAACAATGACGGCTGCAACCAAAAAATGGCCAGGCGTTGTGGCGGGCGCCTATAGTCCCAGCTACTTGGGAGGAGGAGGCAGGAGATTCGCTTGAGCCCAGGAATTGGAGTTTGCTGTGAGCTGTGATGGCACAGTACTCTACCCAGGGTGACAGCTTGAGGCTCTGTCTCAAAAAAAAGAAGAAGTCAGGAAGTAACACGAACAGCACGTTGATTTACAAGATCAATTCAGAAGAATATGTGGGGCACGGTCAGGAGCGGTGGCTCAGGCCTGTAATCCCAGCACTCTGGGAGGCTGAGGCAGGTGGCTAGCCTGAGCTCAGGAGTTTAAGAATAGCTAGGACAAGAGCAAGACTCCCATCTCTACTAAAAATAAAAAAACTAGCTGGGCATTGTGGTGGGCGCCTATAGTCCAGCTACTTGGGAAGCTGAGGCAAGAGGATCACTTGAGCCCAAGAGGTTAAGGTTGCTGTAAGCTATGACACCGTGGCACTCTACCCAGGGAGAAAAGAACAAGATTCTATCACCAAAAAAAAAAAAAATGTGGCTCATTACGAAACTTTTGAGATACACAGAAATCAAGAAACGTAAAATCCATGCAGATGGAAACAAATGAAGCCCTCCCAAGAACACTGATAAGCTGAGCAAGCTGAAATGCGCACAGGTGAATCAGAAAGCATGCTGTTGACTGTGTTTCTTGGAAGTGAAATAATGGACCATAACACAGACTTTCATAGTGACCCCCATATAATCCCAGTCAACTCTTATCTTGCAATCCACATCTTGCACCTACAATGTACCTAAGCCAGGGGTGGTTACCAGCTGGTGGTAACAAAAGCAAAACCAACAGTGTAAATAGGATTAAGAATAACAGGGAGGTGCAGGGGCCTGCGGCAAACTAGAGAGAGGAACAAAGTGCAGTGATTCTGTCCATCCCATTAGCAGTTGCCATGCCGAAACAGAGCAGTGTGGGACCAGATCTTCCAATCTCTTAATCAAAATTTTCAAGTGAAATGTGGGTTTGAGTTTCTTTTAAAACACTGTACTGGCCAAACAAAACACATCTGAGAGCCAGATCCAGCCTGTAAACGGCCAGTATGCCACCCCAGCCAAGCCCCCAGCAGTCCTTCTCTGCAGTTTTTATGGCTCTTATGGGGAGAAAGGGAGCTGAGAAGTAGTTGCACAATATCCCCAACTCTCCCCTTTTGGTACCCAGACACCTTTCTCTATTCAAGAATCCCTTTCTCTAGCACTTCCAGTGCTTTTCCCTCCAAGTTCCCCAGGCACCTTTGCTTGTGAATGCTCCTCCAGGCAGAGCGCCGAACACCTGACACTCAACTGCTTCCCATGCCCTGCCCACTCCAATCTCCCTCCACCATCCACCGCAGGCTCCTTCTCCCTTCCAGGTGGCAGGGCCTCTGAAGAAATGGCCCTGCTGGGGGTCTTACTGGGACAAGCCTTTGGACAAGTGGCTAGCTCTGGGCAAGAGGCTGGGGGCATGCCCTGCACCGATCCTTTGCCATGCTGGGGACTTCTGCTGCTTCTCTCATGCTGGTGAGAGCTGCAGGTGCAGGGGACCCAAGGAGGGGGTGTTCCACATGTGGGTCCTTTGTAAACACCATCTAAGGCAGACGATAGTGGCTGACGGAGGTCGTGCCTTGCTCTTGGCAGCTGCTTAGGAAGGGAGGCCATGACTCTCTCCTTCCAAGTTCCCTCATTCAGCTGCAGATAGGAGCCAAGAGGGGTGGAGGCCATGATGTGACTAATGATGACAATTTTTAAAGATAACCCAATATTGGCATTCCCTTGCATACGATTCAAAACACGTGCACATTTCCATTATCTTGCCTAACCCCTCCATCACCCCAGAGAGACTACTGGGCCATTATCATTCATTATTGTTATCATTATCACTCTTGCCCTGCCCCTGGGAGACTCAGACACAGGTTAAGCATCCTGCCCCAGCCCAGTGCTTCTCAAACTTTTTTATGTCCATGAATCCCTTGGGATCTTTTTAAATGCAGATTCTTATTCAGGAGGTCATTTCCAGTAAGTCTTGGGATGGCATAGATGCTACCAGGCCTCAGACCACACTTTGAAAAGCACAGCTATTCCATGGCAGGTTTAGAGCCAGAGCTGGGATTCCTAACCTGGGTCTCCTTCCCTAGGACTCACCTCACTTTTCACAGGCTGGGGCCTCTTGCCCAGCTTCACCTCCAAGAAGTGCAAGGGTGCGATCATGGCCCCGAGGTTGCGGATATCGGCGTATTTCAGCTCCTCTGCAGTCAAGGCTGAGCTGGGGAGTCCGGTCAGAGGGCCGAGCCCTGGCAGAGAGCCCGCTGTCACAGAAGGGTCTGGGATCTGCCCAGGCATCATAGCAGGAGGAGTGGCAGGCCAGCCTGGAGCAGGTGAAAGAAGAGCAGGACAGGCACAGTTAGCCAGGGAAGAGGCTCCAGGAGGGCTTAAGCCTCTTCTCTTAACTAGGATCTGCCACTTCTTTCACTAATGTTCCCCTGAGTCTCTTTCTCACCCAATTTCTCTTCCTGCCCTAAGTTCTTCCTGTTATAGAAGAAAAATTGATCAATTCATTCACACCAAGGTTATCATTGACACTGCCAGGAGTGTTTTCCTTTTTCTTTTTTTCTTTTTCAAAGACCATGCTTAACCCAATCACAGGCAACCCTGATTCAGCATTTGCTATGTACCTGCACTGGGGTAATCCCTCCACTAGCCCCATTAGACCAGATCAGAGACCATAACACAGAGGCAGAAGCTGCGGCTTAGAAAGATAAGTCCCCCAAGGTTATACAGTTAAAACTGTTGGAGCTGAGATTTAACTGGCAACACACAGCCTCTGAAGAGAGTGAATTATCATGGTGGAATCTCAAGCACATTTGCACCTGTTAAAGAGAGAGCTATTTTGGGGCTGGCATGGTGCCTCCCCTCAAATCACACATCCTATTCTGCATACTTGTTAAGACACTCTGAATAGGAGATGAAGCAAACCTAAGTTAAAGAATGTGTGTGCGTGCGCACAGTACCAGAAAATTCCTTCACAGTCTCTTCATTCTCAGAGCAAACACATATTCTAGCTCTGGCAGATCCAAAAGGTTTACAAGGGAGACAGATTCAGCCATGAAAGGACATAAATTAGATCAACACAAAGTGAATTCTTGTTTCTTCCTTCCCTTCACTGGGGGAAGTTCGTGGGTGAAGAAATGGTCACTTCAAGGCTCTGATGGCAGTAAAAAAAGCTGGTCTGCTAGTAAAGTCCCTTAAAGGGCTCCCTTTGTATCCATCCATCTAGTTACTGACACCTATTATAAGCCAGCAGGCCCTAAGAATATGGAGGTCAGATGGGCACAGTCTTAGCTGTTATGCAGCATTTCAGTAGCATTTTGGTACAAAACTATGCCTGGATTTGAGTCCTGTAAAGAAAATCATTTGTCCCTCTTCCTACCTTTTTGCCCGGGGCCATAAAATCAAAAGCCCCACTGTCTTAGAAATCCATAGGGAAAACATTCAGTCTCCTTCCATCTCTGCCTGTCTCTTTCCATGGAGAGAGATGTATTTGGGAAGAGAGAGGAGATGGAGCTGCAGCCCATCAGACTGTGCTTCTCTGTTGGGCCACCCTGTCCTTAGGCTATCTGCCTCCCACAGCAGTGGCCCTGGAGGGTGACCCACAACCACCTACCCCCATTCAGGTTCTCAGGTCTAGCTCATTCAAGAAAATAGCATATGTGAGCCTGTTTTGGCCACAAGGGCAAACCACATTCTCCATCTTCATTCACTTTCAATAGTGAAATTCAGTTCCCTATCCAAGTCTGGTGTCTATTTCTTGGAAGGTTTGCACTCCCAGGGGGAAAGCATGAAAGAAATCTGCACCCTTGACCCACAAAGGCTTCATTGGACATCACTTTGTTTAAAGAAAGGTACATGGGAATGGACAGTGGACCTGCCATTTCATCTTCAGCACACCTGCTGCATCTGTTGGGAAAGCCCTCTGCCCACAGCTCCCTGCCTCACACCAAAGTTTATACTTGGTTTCTCGAGGCTTCTTCTTCTTCTTTTTGAGATAGGATCTCACTCTGTCACCCCAGCTAAAGTGCAATGGCATCATCATAGCTCACACCAACTTCAAAGTCCAAGGCTCAAGTGATCCCTCTGCCTCTGCCTTCTGAGTAGCTGTGATTACAGGTGCCCACCGCCATGCCTGGCTAGTTTGCAGACACCAAGTCTCACTCTTGCTCAGGCTAGTCTTGAACTCACAGCCTCAAGTGATCCTCCCACTTTAGCCTCCCAAAGCACTAGGATTATAGGCATGAGTCACCAGGCCCAGTCCCCCAGGCTCATGTACGCTCTACCTAATACATCTTCCACACGTGCTGCCCTCATCGCCTCCTTCCCACCCACATCCCTTCTCCCCCTGCTTAGCACCCAGTGTCCCCTGGGCCATCTCTGAAATGAATCTGACACTCGGCCACACAGACATTCTTAGAGCCAGAGGAAACCCTGTGCTCACCTAAACCAAATCCTCATTCAGACAGGAGGAAACTGAAGCTTAGAGACGTCAAACAGCCCACTTATCCTCACACAGATAGAGAGAACAGAGCCAGGGCTAGATGCTTGTCTCTGGATATTGGGACCAATGCTTTCCCATTCAGCCCTGTTTGTTCCCCCTCCTGGGGTTGAAGAGGTATTGATGCTTTTGGCATCAATAACCTTCTTTGGGGGACTTTCAGACTCCAGCCCACAGGAGAGGGTCATTCTCTTGCACAGAGGACCCTCTACCTCCCAGAGATCCAGGTTTAAGAAGTTCCCCATGGCAGCCTGGGTGGGAGCCCAGACATAGAAATAGCCCCTGAGACCTGTCACATGTGGGTGCTCGGCGTGCTGTGATCCTCCCAGACGCTGAACTGCTCTAGGGTCCAGAGGCAGCAAGAGAGCCCACCTCCACTACAGGAATTGAGTCTGCAACGTAGAGAGGGCTGTAGGCTGCCGCGCCAGGTGGCTGTTCCAGGGCACCACGGAGAAGCTGCATGTTCCCTTCTGCCCTCCTCTAGGGAGCAAAGGAAAGGGACCAGTGCAAGGACCCATCGCTATGTGGCCAAACTGGGCCTAATTGCTGCAACTGTGTGGCCACTTGGCAACTGAAGAGCTCATTTCTGGTGGCCAGCATAGTCACAGTGGGGGCTGCCCAGGCGACCTCAGTGCTTAGTATCTTTTCTAGCACAGAAAGGGGTCATTCAGTAAATATTATTTGAATAAGTAAGGGAACGAATGAACAAACAAGTGATAAGCCCTTGGCAAAGCAAAATTCAGCAAGTAGCATAAAAATCTGTCTCTGGAAGCTTATATGCTCATTGTTAGGGGATAATTCCATCTCCAGGGTTATTTGTTCCTACAGTAGACCCCAAGAAAAATCCTCCAGAGACTTCTATATGTGTCCCCACCTAAGCCACCTCCAGGAGATGGAAGCCAGAACCCCCTCTATCCTGCGAATGGTAGTCTCTGCTTGCCACTTCTGTTTATTTTCATACAGACGCCATAAATAAGACACTAACAAATGACCTCAAGTGTAATGAATTTTCTGCTACTGTGACTTTGGAGCAGTGGCCCCACAAATTCGTGCTCTTCCCACTCCACTGTGACTCCATCCCAATAACAAGCCTCTCCCAGAGGACCAGGTGCCAGCCTTTGAAGAAGCAAAGATCCTCCTCTCTCTACTTCTCTTGCAAGGGATCCCCTAACTGCTCAGATACAAACCACAAAGTCCTTAACCATGTCATTCCTAGGAGACAACCAGACACCACAACAGCTGACATTCACCATGGAGAAGTCATCCTAAACATCTCGGTGGGGGGGAGGGGTGTGTGCAGGAGGCCGAGGAGCAGGGTGGCTGCCTTTTGTAACTGCATCCTCAGTCACTGTGAAGAGCTGGCTGATGATCTAAGGCTGAAAGGCAACTTTGGTGATTTAGAAAATAAAACAATTTGATATGATTTAGGGACCTACAGAAAATGGGGGTGGTGGCAAGGAACAAACAGCAGCCAGGAGGAACTTAGGAGAGATGACAAGAGGTGAAATCATCTCCCAGACTGGTTGTTCCGTATGGAAACAATTTAGTAGGAAAAGGAGAACTAAAAGCTTTAGGAGAAGAACCCACAGTTTTTTCCCTTTAGGGCCCAGGAGGTCTGAAAGGCAGGTAAACACCCTCTGTGTGTCCATTAGTAACTAGGGTGCGTAAATAAAGAACAAGCTCCAAACATTGGCAGAACACTCAAATTGACAAATGGGGCTTGTGCCTCAAAATACAGGCCTAGAGTCCAAAAAGACTTTGGCAATTTGGGACACTGACTAGGAATACCTGGAAGCTAACCAAAAAAGAAAAGCTGGGTAATGTGCAAATCCAGGATGGGGACTGACTAGTAAGGCATGAATAAGACAGAAAGGGTTCAGAAGGTCACAGTACACCCTAAGCTGTAACTGAGCCCAAGATTATGGGTGATGTGATGCAGGTCCCTAAAAGCCAGCTTGAGGAAAACAGGAACTAGATCCATAAGGAAAGAACCTGAAGAAAGGACCTGGTATCTGCATCTCTCTACTCTGACTTCCCCCAGGGATTTGTAGCCATACAGTTAGGGCACTGCAAAGCAGAAGAAAAGCCACAAGACATTCCATGTCCAGAAATGGGCCCTCCTGGGAGATACTAACGCGAAGCGTCATTTCAGCCAAAAGAGAAAAGGGGGCAGTAGTAAATTCCCTCTCATTTTCTTCTCTCATTTACTGTATATAAATCTGGAAGATAGTTGAAATCTTTTTTTCACGAGAATGGCTATAAATAAGTAACAGTCTTACTTTGATGGGTCGGATGTGTAAGGGGATATTCTTATTAGAAAGTGCCCAATTGTCCGTATCTTCATCCAGAATGGCAAAGACAAATTAAGAGCATTAAAAAAAAAGGACAGGTTAAGAGAAATTTAAGATCTGCTTCATGAACTTCACATCCATAGAAACACAGGTTTAAGGGAGGTTATAAAATCCCTGGGCCTCTTCAAGGTTAGGTCCCCTCCAGGCAAGCAGATGGGTGTGTTCGTGGGTACAGATGCCAGAGGCTCAAGGTCTGGAGCTAAGAGATATGTCAAGGTGTGAGGAGGGCTCCAGGGGTAAGCTCCTGCCCCAGGAGCAACAGTGGGACTGGAAGTCAAGGGCAGGACATGACAACTCACACTCAGCAAGAAGAGTAGGAGATCTTGGGAGCCCGCACCTGAGAAGAGGCCCAGGAGACAAGAGGATGTGGGAGTCCATGGAGGAGAAAGGTACCAGGCCAGTGATCACAGAGCAAAGTACCTGTTATCACTATCTTGGAGAACTAAACACCAAACTTCTTGGAGCTACAGAGTCATTCAGGATGACCTCTCTCTTGGAATCTGAATGATGTGGGTCAATCAGCTTCCAAAAGACAGGGAGATCCAGAAGGCGAGGAGCAAAAGGATGGAGAAGGCTCCAAGACTGAAAATGAGGCCGAGCAGCCCAAGACGGCCGTCCCCAGGTCTATGGGCAAGGGTGGGAGGTGGGATGAGAGAGGGAGCTTTGGAGTCAAATCTCCTGAGTGAGTATCTGGGCTCTGCACCTCAGCAGCTGTGTGACATTGGGCCAGTTCCCTAATCTCTCTGCTCCTCACTTTCCTCAGCTGTAAAGTGGGAATAACAATGTCATTTGCCCTGTATGGCTGCCAGGGGGATTAAATTAGTTAATGCTTGGAAAGTACCTGGAACAGCGCCTGTGTGTAGTGAGTGTGAAGTCAGGACAGCCACGAGGGCCTTCCTTCCTGGACAAGCTCCTCAAGGTCCTTTCTGGATTATTCCCACTAACCATGGTCTCCCGTTCCTACAGCCATTAAGAGAATTCCCCTAAGAGGATACTCTGCTCTCTCACTTTCCAGCTCTAAATCCCAAGGCAGTAGGGCCATCCCGCATCCTGGTAGTTAATTGCAGAACAGAAACTAAGGGTGCCGGGTCAGGGATGTGCACAAAGGTGCAGGAATGGGGCCCCGTGCCTGCCTTTTGCCTGTTTCTTCTAAGGTCTCCTCTACCCTGCAGGTCAAGACCACAGCTGCATAGATCATGGGCAATAAGGCATCAGCAACAGGCTGGGCCTCCATTCCTGCCCCAGAAACAGAAGGCCAGCATCTTCTGTGTCCCTCCATCTACTCCATTCCTGTGCTGCTTGGAAGGGGTCACTGCTTAGGTCTTCATGAGAAGACAAAGAGGGATGGCTGGGCTCAAGAGAAGCCACTGCACACTGTCAGGCATGACCACCACGTAGCCATCCCAACCATAGAAGAACCTGCAATCTCCCCAGAGGGACTCCTGCTCTTCCCTGAAAACCAGAGAAATGCTTCCAACAAGACCCTGCCTATAGACACAGCTCTGTCTTCTGCCTAGCATAGGTGCTCAATAAATACACATGAAGTCATCTCTGCCAAGAAGGTACTGCCACTACCCTGTCCTAGCACAAGCTTCCTGTCCTCTCTTCCTGCCTCACCACAGCTCTATCCTTGGTGGCAGGGGTTAATAGTGCCCTACATAACACAGACATACACACTGAGCGTGGCAACTGCTTTGATCCTTTGTAAAAATGCCAGTGGCCAGCTACAGCTTTGGAAATAGAGCTCCACAGCTAAATCCCATGGGCTGCAGCAAGAAAATAGACTAAAACAACAACAATGACTGCTAAGAATGGTGGGCTCTGGCTGGGCCTCCCACAGCCAGCAATAAGCATAAAGAAACACAGGCTGAAAATTCCAAACTGGGTCGCTAAGGCATTTGTCTCTGCTGAGTTCTGAAAGACCAACCACACACACACACACACAAACACACATGCATGCGCGAGTGTGTGCGCACACATGCACACACACACATACACACAGGCACACGGAGCTTGGCAGCCCCTAAGTTCCAGAGCTGGTAACACAAGCCATGGAACCGACTGCCAAGACAAGCAACAGAACGAGCCAGGCCCGGTTTCATTGGCCACCATACGCTGCATATGGCCCGGGACGCAGCCAAAACAGTGTTCTCACCCTCCTCAAAGGCATAGGAGACCCTCTGTTTTCAAACACACCTCCACAGAGCCTTAATTAAAGGAAAATGGAAAAATAATGTGCCTGCTGCTCTCCCCCTGCCTATATAGGTATGCACACATACATACCCATACACACTCACTCCATTTTTCTCTTCCTCTCATTTCGGTTTCAAACATAATTCATTCACATGGAAAAAAGCAGACGGCATCCTGCAGCAGAAAAGCAGAAAAGAATGTAGCTTGCCCTCAACCCTGGCTCTGATTGCTCAAGCTGAGCTGAGGCTGAATGAATACAGAGCAGGCCAGCCTGGAGTCTGCAAGTGGACTCCGATTCCTTTCTAGACTACAGCTAGAAACAGACACTCAGGAGAGAGATAGCCCATTGCAACACCAGTAGCCCCCAGGCAAACTCAGAGAACCGAGCCCTGCCAAGGATCCTACAGGTTGGAAATGGTGCCCACACATCCTGCAAACAGGTGAGAAGACAATAACAGACCTAAGGGGGCAAAGAGTTTTCCCTGGTGGCCACAAAAGCTAGGCAGTGGATGAGTGGGAAGACCCTTATCTAAACCCTTCCTAGGACACTGTTAGCAGTTGGTGATACATCTTCTTGGAGATGGCTACAACCAAGCTAGGAGAAAACCCAGAGATCTACACACCCAAGCTTTCCTGCAGCCCTTCAAATCATATAGCACCCAGCTCTTCAGGAAGATTCTGGAGCTGCCTGCAGCTCTGAACCAAAGCCAAAATAGAAGGGGAACAGAAGACTCTTTGAGAAATCCATCCTCCCTGTTTTAAACAAGGCAAAACCTTAACTGCCCAGAAGCATGAGAAGAGATCTTACTTCTCTTCTCTGGTCCTCAGGTTTACTGAAAATCAGAGCCATGCTCACACCTGATACCAGGTTAAACTCTCCCCTAGAAACCTGCAAAGGAAGATAAGACCTCCATCCAAGCGGCAGCCAGATTTGCTAGAAAGGTAAAAGCAATGGAAGGTGTATTTTAAAACCCTCAGGGAAAGGCAATTGGGGGGAAGGTAAATGATATGTGAACACAGTTCTTAGCAAGGACTTAAAGGACATTTGGGTACAAAGATGCCCAAACATGGTTCAAAGCTTCACAGTTCCTGATGCTCCTCAAACTAAGACCCTGGAGTGGTCCGCCAAGATTCAAATCTGGGTACACAAACCCGCACAGTCGGCAAGCCCTTTCTAAGACACAGACCTGAGCACATCTGCCCCTGAGCACATATAAATGCTGGGGCCATAGCCCCAAGCTCTGGACACCATTAGAGAGGGTGGTACATGGACAAGGGTCAGGCAATCTTGCAACTGAAGATGACCCAAAGGGTCGGTCTTCCACCACCCTCTCCATCTCTAACCTCACAGATGGCCCATCCATCCCTCCAAAACGCCTCCCTGTCTTCCTCACTCCTCCCACCCACTCAGGCAAAGCCCGGCACTGCTACCCCAAGGTCCAGGGGTCCAGGCAGAAGACCCAATCCCTCCAGTCTCCTTTGAGGGAAGGGGCTGAAGAGAGTCTTCTAAACTGGATGGGCAGGGAGAGGCTGGTTACCTAGAGAAGCCGGCTTGCCTTATGTAACCTGGCATGGGAGACACGGAAGCCCAAAGGGGACCTTTGGGCACCCCTAGGCCCTTTCTTAGCCCAGAATCCCAGAGCAATGGCTCTGAGCGAAGCCCCTTTCATTGGATCGAAACCCCGAGCCCTTCCCAATATTCTCCTCCAAGAGCCGCGCTTCCTCCCTGCGAGGAAGGCAGAAGGGGCACGAGCAGCCAGCAGGTCCTTGTCATCCCTTCACCCCCCACCCTCACCTCCCTGGCCTCCATCTCCACCCCAGGCCCGTCTCCCGGGCAGTTTTCTCCCCACTCACCCCGCCTTCCCCGCCGCCCGAGGAGAGCACCTCCCTGCAAACGGACGGGGGAGGAGAGCGCGGGACGGAGCAGGGAGCGCCCGCTGCCCCAGGAGCGGACGGAGCCTCCCGTCCTGGGGCGGGAACCAAAGGGAAGGCACTTGTCGCGGGGCGCCTCGCGGGAGGGGCCCGGGCTGCAGCGCCAAAGCTCGGGGTCCCGGGGCTGCGGGCGCTCGCAGTGGGGCCGGGCTCCGGGGCTCGGCGCGCTCTGTCCGCGCGGGGGCGGCCGTCCCAGGTGCCCGCGGCCCCGCGCCCCGCCCCGCCCCGCCCCGCCCGGCGCCCCCCGGCACCCACCGTGCAGAAGCCGCGGGCGGAGGCGGCGCCCCCGGGGCCGGGGCCCGGCTGCGGGCGCCGTGCCCACTCCGCGCCGCTGCCGCCCGGTGCCCAGGCCCGTCCCGGCCCGGGAGCCGCCGCGGCGCCAGCCCCGCCGCCGCTGCAGCGTCCGCCGCCGCCAGCGCCCCCCGTCGCGGCCGCCGAGCGTCCCTCCCGCAGGCTGTGGCGGGCGGCGGGACCGGTTGCATCAGCCCCGGCTATATAGCGGCCCCTGGGCGGCGGGGAGGGGTCGGGAATGCGGAACCGGCCGAGCTGCCAGCTCCAGACGTCAGAGGGGGACGGAGAGGAAGGGAAGGAGGGGACAGGGAGGAGGGGTGTGGATCCGGCGCTTCACACCCACTGACCTTCACCTCCCCCGCCGCCTTTGGCGCCCTCCTCCCGCCGCCGCGCGCGCTCCTCTCTCCGCAGGGGCGGCCCCGGCCCCGCAGCGCCCGCGCCGGCTCCATCTAGTCCCCCGGCGCTGCCACCCGGCGGCTCAGGAGCGCGCGAGGAAGCAGGACGCGGCGAGCGCTTATGTAAGAGCACCCCCGGCGCACGGCCGCGGCCCTGGGAGAGACGCGAGGGAGAGGCAGGGAGGCGGTCAGAAGCCCCTCACGCATGGCCCGTGGTGACCGTCTTCCTCAGAACCCGGCGCTTCTCCCCAAACTGCGAGAGAGAGCATTTCAGCACAGTTTCATCCTTGGACTCCCCAGGACCGAGTGGGTGAGGAGGAGACCTCGCACGCCTGTGTTTTTCCGTGGGAGCCTCTGCCCCTACCTGCCCACCAGCCACCGCAATACCCCTCAGCCCCGAGGCCGCACAGCTGCTCTAGCCTGCCCTTCTCTGGGGCTGCAGCCTAGACCACCGCCGTCTGGGCAGCTGCCACAGTTTGACCCCTGAGCCTGGGCCCTGCCCATGCAGGATAGGCTAGTGAGCAGACCCAGCCCTCAGCAGACCCCAAATGGCCTTCTTCCCCCTTGCGACTTCCATCCTGGCGGAGAGGCAATCGTGAAGGGGACTCCAGAGGAAACGTGACATCCACGGTGCCCTCCAGTATGTAAAGGTGCAGAGACACAGCCCTGAGGCAAAAATGTGGCTCTGGAGTTGGTATCACCTGCCTTCAGAGCCCTCGGTGCCCAGCCAGTTCCCTACCTTTTGCCTAAGCCAGATAGAGGTGACGATGTTTATACCCGGTGAGCTTTGGTCTCCTTAGAGTGATGTCAGGTCATCACCCCATAGAGGAAAGGAAGTGAAAGAAAAAGTTCATGCCTTCTTGGAGTGCAGATGCTCAGAGTGAAAGAAACAACAGGCTCCAGCCAGAGGGGAGCAAATGAGCGAACCGGAGCATGCACATCTCAGTGTGAATGCAGACGCTTTCTCATGTATTTCCCCAGTGCACTGCAATCTTCCTAGGTAAAAGAACTGGGCTTGTGGAGAGACAGATGGACCAAGTCCCAGTGACATGACCTGACTGTTCACCTTCCCCATTAGCAGTCTCCCTCACAAAACTGATGCTGGCAAGTAAGAAACAAGGCCCTGAAAGAATATATATTTTAAAATGAGTAATAATTTGATAGGCCTGGAGAAGAACACGACTCTCAGCTCCAAAAAGGCCAACTACATCTTTACTGCGGCATAAAGATCAAAGTTAGAAGCTACAAAACTGGCTTATGACATTTCTCCCTCAAGACTAGAGTCTGGACGTTTATATGGAAGGAAACACCAAACAGGGGCAATGTTCTTTATGTGTCTTCCGCTGGGACTGTGAATAAACTAAACTGATCTATGTGCAGGGACCAATAATTCGTGTGTGTGGTTAGAGCAGGTCCTCTCCAGGGCCTACTTTGGACTGTGGCTGGGCCACCAGCAGTCCTTCTGGGCCTTTGCTTCCCCTTACAAATTAAATATGCTACAAGGGTGGCACCAAGGAATAACCTGGGGGGGTCTTTAGCTGCCTCCACCTATTTGTAATATTCATTAGGTCTTCCACGTTATTTGATATGAATATTTTTCAATTTTATGGAGGATGCTATGGGAACACAGCTTCAAAACCTCTCCAGCAGCCACATTACCCTTTACCAGGCCCCTTTACACAGTCATTGCCTCTGGAAGTGGCTGCAGAGAGAGGCCTTAAACCTCTTTAGGCCTTAAACCTTTAAGGCCTTAAAGAGGCCTACTCCTTTATGCAGACATTGGCCTGCTTCTCCCTACAATTGCTGAATGGAACTGATCTATCACTGGCTTTTAGGGACAGACAAGGGATCAGTCTAAAGCAGTTAAGGCAGTTTAAATTTAGGTTTCCTATCACTTGCAACTAGAAAAGTTCTGATAAATACATCTGGCCTTGGCCAGTGGGCTGAGATTGTCCTGTATCTGGAGTGAATCTGATGTGACTAGAAATTTTGTGGATCTTCTGGGAAGAGAGGCTGCCAGAAACTGGACTTGAAACTGCCAGAAGCCATCACATGAAAGGGTCTGCTGAGAATAAAGCTAATGCAAAGAACAGTAGAAAAGCATAGAACCAAGCCACGGAGGAAAAGATGGATCAAGTTCTGATGACATCGTCTGAGTCCCAGCCTCTGCAATTTTTAGTTATAAGAATCAGTAAATTGTGTTATTGTGGCATCTTGAAGTTGGGTTTCTTATTACTTGTAATTAGAAAATTCCTGATTAATACATTGGGTTTTGCATCTCTAATTTATTTGGACTATTTTGTTTTAAAGCTTAACGGACATTGATGATTCCCATGCTCTTTGCAAAGAGGAAAAGTGAAATGGTGAGGTAAAATAACTTATTCCACAGACCTGTTCCTCCAATATCAAAAGAGAAAGTGATAGGTCTGAGTAATCAATCAATGAACTAGTCTTCATACTAGTGTTTTCTGAAAATGAAGCACCCAGAATTTAAGACAAGATTTGGTACCTGTCCCCATCTCCCGTCTAGTTAGGAAGAATGACTTACAAGCTAATGAACAGCAAGACAAAGAGTAGTTAAGAGCTAATTATATGACACAGACTATAAGTGCCATAGGAGTTCAGATACGATTACTGCTCCATTCTCTAAACTTGGAAACTAATAGATGGTAGACTGAATTTGGCTTTTCTGCTTCAATCTTAACACTATTTTTAAAAAACATATCAAAGATTTTACACAGTAATCTAGTTTTATAACTTACAGTCAAAGGCAGCTTTTCACACATGGCATTGGGCATAGGTAATAGTCAATATTGGCTAAGTTTTCCTGCAGTAGCAAACATTCCCCCAAACCCAGTGTCTTAGCACTGAAAGGCTTCCTTCTCACCCACACAGGACAACTATGGATTTAGGTGATTCCCAGGGCAACTGTCCTATGGGAGGACAGTTGTACCTCAGTATCAGCAAACGCATTCATGGTCATTGTGGAAGAGAAAGAGAAGTAGAGCGAGCCAAGTACTAGCAGTGAAATCTTTCCTCCTGAAGTAACACACATCACTTTAATTTACATTTCATGGGCGAAAGCAAGTCAAATGGCCATTCTTAATTTCAAAGAGGCAAGGAAGTTCAGTCCTCCCAAGTACCAGGGAGAAGAGGGAATCTAGGAATTAGTGAACAATTAATATCTACCAAAGCATATACTCCCTTATGACAGCAGTGGGCTGGAGCCTTTTATAAACTGCCCTTTGATAAAGAACTTAAACATACCAGTTTGACATAGTCTCCACCCAGCCTGCCTGATCCTGGGGCATTTGATTTTTTAAGTCCTTGTATAGATAAAAACCAATCTTAATATCTTTCAACAGAACCTTGTGGCATGCAGAATTCTTAGGATGAAGGGCAGGATGGTATCATGAAATCAAATAAGAAGTTGAGACTAGCTGTTATGTAGTCTACAAATTACAGAGATCTGTTTATCGTGATTTCTTCCTACTGCTCTTCCCTCCATCAATCAAACACCCACCAGGAGAGACCAGTCTCCCACACTCTTCCCTAGGGTGGGAGGGGAAGTCACATGGTAGTGATTTGGTGGGGAGGGGGGATGAGAAGGGATAGGTGTCTGGTTTAAAGTTTAAAAAAATTGTATATAAGTAAGAATATACACATATAGATATGTGTGTGTAGATATTCGAGACTGGAATATTTGTGTAGAAAATCTGTGAGCTAAGAATGGGAAGCTTCTCTTCCAATAACCATCAATGAGAACCTTATAAAACATGTCTAAGGGTTTAAGAGTAAATCAGCACCCATAGAAATGCATCCATCTCTGAGAAGCCCAGCATCTCCTCTTTAATCTCCTAACACAGCAAGACTTTGGAGGGAGAAGAGATCATAACTTCTCTGGTTAAAACACTGAGGCAGGTGGGCTAGGAAAAGGAGTGTATAGAGGATGTATGTTGTGCTCCTTACTATTTCTTTCTTTGGAGAACCACTCTTCTCTCTCCTTGCTGTGGCCTGAGAGGGGTGTTAGTTCTTCCCTAACACCCTAAGAACCAATCTTCTCTCTCACCTGTGGCCTGAGAGGGGTGTTAGTTTCTTTCTTAAGAAAAGAAAGAAAGAAGTTCTAGTGTCTTATTATCCTTAGGTGGGTGTGGGTGTAGGACCTGAGTTGGCCGGAGTAGTCCATTTCCAAAGCCACAGTGATTGGTTCAGGGATGAACACTTGACCCAAACAGAGCCAATCAGAGTCTTCTCTGGGATTTGATATGTAAATGTCAAGGAAGAAAAGAGTTCCTTTTCTTTAAAACATGGGTACAAAGATGTAGTTTGGGTTGTCAATGGCCATTCTTCCTGTCATGTGACAAGAACTTAGCTGAGAAAGGAACAACACAGAGAAAAAGAGAAATAAGACAAGTGAAATGAGAAATAGCCATGAAATCATCATTTGTGTTCCTAAATCTAACACTCCATGAGAACATGCTGAAATTGGCTTTGGACTTGATGGTGTTTGAGTCAATATATACTCTTTCTCTTTCTTGCTTAGATGCAGTCAGGTTTTTCTTGACATCAGAAGAATTGTTGAAGAATGTGTGAATAAAATGAGCCAAAGTCAAGCTTATAAAGGAGTACTGAACAGACACCATGGAATTTTACCTGTTTGCTATTCTTGCTTCATCCATCAAATGCCATTCAACCTCTGAAAGACTAAATACAGAACTGCACTGAGATGCCTTCTCACAGCTCATAGTTCAGTTTGGTATTTGAATAATTTAGTCAGACAGCCTTATTTGAAGTTTGCTATAAGCTATGCACCATGTACCACCCTATTTGAGGAAGCAATGCAAAAAGAATATATCATCCTTGCCCATAAAAGATGATAGACTACAGGCCCAGGAAGATGAATGATATTTATAAAAATGGGGAAATGAGGAAAGATTTAGAGAAAACCCAATGCATTCTTCTTCTAGAATATTACGTTCCAAAATATAATACTTCTGAAAACACATGGTGAGAGTCTAAAAGACCCATGTCGTGAATGTCATTGTGGGAAGTCACCCATGTGTAGGTGATTCCTGAAGTTGACACCAGGATTGCAAATTCTGATCAAGATCTTTGGATTAAAGATGATGTTTTAGCCATATTAAACTTTAAATCATAGGTGATTAGCATGTGAGTGTTGAATTAATAAAAGAAGGAGTGAAAAGAAGTTGGTTTAGGACTCAGTTTTAGGAGATGTTGATGATGAATGAACCAGGGACATAAGAGGAGCCAAAGAAGTTAGGAAATAAAAGATGCCCCAGAAGACTGAGAAAAGAAAGGTACAGTCACAAGGCTCGTCAAATACCCTCTCCCTTAAACACAGGTTTCCCCATTCTCATGGAAGTTGAAATGGTTGTCAGTACAGTAAAGCATAACTGACCATTCACCTTCACCATCAGTAGTCTCACTCGCAACATTCATATTCCAATGTGCTTGACGTTACCTAAGAAGTAAGATCTGACATGAATCTGTATTTGGCTCAGATCGGGAAGGTACCTTATAACCTTAGAGATATAAAGTCAAAAGGCCTCAAGTTATTTTTAGAAGAGGGAGTTTCATCTAAAAACATAGGCTGTAAACATTATACTACACAGATTTTTCTAGCTAGTACTCACACAATACTGCTTCTAGAAGGATTGAAGACCCTTTTCTACTTTTTCCTTTCTTCTTAATTCCTGTTCCTCCACTCCCAGAATGTGTGATTATAGATTGATCAGATTCCTCCATAAAACATTTGTACTTTAGTTTCCTCTTCAGTTCAGTGGGGACAATAATGGTGCCTACCTTAGGGGGTTGATGCAAGGATTAAATATGACATTTATGCCACATGTTAAAAGCCAAATTAATTCGGCTATATTCATTATCATCATCATCATTACCATCACCATTATAACCAACCACGTTATGTTCCTGCCAACTCAAGTCTCATTGCTATGTCTCCTTCTTAGATCTGTCAAATCCACGGTTATTTCTCCTTTTGACCTCAGGTAGCACTTCCCTTCTGACATCTAATCATATACCATTTAAAATTTTTTCTCCTTATTTCACATATGTATTGTCATTCCAATGTGCTTGAAGTTAGCTTACAAGTAGGGACAATATTTACAAATCCTATAGCACCTACCATGTGCTTGGCACTCAATGGACACTAATAAATAGGGGCCAGAAATAATTTCTTTTGTATCCCTGATAATATGAAAAGCAGCCTGAGCTGTTGACACTTTAAAAATACTTGTTGAACAGATGCTGAGTAGAGAAGTAATCATCAGTCACGTCTTGTGCAGCACAAACTTGTAGAATATGAAAGTGAGAAAGGGGCCATATTTTATAGATGAGGAAATTGAGGCCCATATTGATGACACAGATCTAGCTGAACAAAAGTTATGGTAGGAATAATTTTCAGGACTCTTTTTCTGCTATGGGTTTTAAAACAACCACCAATAAAAAGTTATTTCAGCAAATGTTTATTGAAGAGGAAAAAAAACGTCCCCTAGGTTTTCTGTGGGAGGTGGCGTTTCCTCTTACACTCAACAATCTTGGGGGTGTGGCAGAGAGAGGTGTGGAAATGAGCCAAGGGGGTCCGATGTGACTGGACATTGGTGTGGGGATGTGGGGGGGAGGGGCGGGACTATCACTCCTAGGAAGGCTCTTCCAGCTCCAGACCATCCAGGCCAGGTTTTGATGCCTGCAGTTCTGAATATACTGGTCTAAGTCAGCCAAAGTGTGCCTTTCAGAGAGCACGTTTCCCAGCTCAGTACTTGGGCTCATGGAAACTCACCCCAACAGCCCCCTGGGCATAGGTCCCCATGCTTCGAACCAGGAGTCTGCTGTCTTGGAAAAGTGAGGATAGAATGTTTATGTAGTAGAACACACTCTTGTAAGGGGACATCTCGGAGCTGACCTCAGGGATGGTGTGGGGGTTGGGGAGGGACGCTGAGGGAGGCCTCCTGGACAAGGGCTTCTTTGGTAGCCCTGGCCCGGTTCACAGGCTCCCTTTCAGGTTTTGTGCCCACAATTCCCCTACCCTCCACCTCTTGCCACTGTTTCTTTCTCTCTTAAATACACCTCCTTAATCCTCCCCTTCCTCCTTTTTAAAGCCTGCCTTTCCTTTCAAATACTTCCTCAAATGCCAACTTGTTATGTTTGTGCTCTCGCCTGTAAGATCCTTCCCCAAGAGCTCCGACTGAGTATAATTCAGACCACAAGATTGGATTTTTACATATCCCTCGATTTGGTCATTGATTGATTCAACAAATATTTGATTATCTATTTGTGCAGGGCTTTTATCATCATAAAATGATGAACAATGCTGGCCCAGTTGTCAGGTGAATGAATAACTAGTTCATCAACTAAATAATTACAAGTGTGCAAAGGGGTATTAAGAGACATGTGGAAAAACCACTGGAACCAATCTTCTTCTATTTGTCAGAAGCTCTTACCCCAATCAGCTTGGTGCCCCAGGGCTATCCCAGTTACTGGCACAGGGGCAGGTATCCTTTAAAAAGCCTTCCTGAGGACTGTTTTGGGGTGGAGAAATTCTTTCCACTGCTTCTTCTTCTTCCCACAGGTCAACGTTTCAGTGGTACAGGGCACTCTTTAGACTCGCCTGCCCAGCCATAATTCTTCCAGACCCTTTGGTGTATCAGGTTGCCATCCATGGCCATATACACAGTTTTCAGCTTTTAAGGTTAATGCATCATATAATGCAGTCAAGCACAGTGGTAAAGAGTGTGGTCTCTGGACCCGGACTGCCTCTGTTTGCACCCTGTCTCTGTTGCCTACTAGCTGTGTGGCCTTGGGCAAGTTACTAAAACTCTCCATGCTTAATTTCATCATCATTAAAATGGGGTATGTATGTTAATATCTGAGCCATAAAGTGTTATGAAGATTTACTGTGTTCCTGCCCACTTGGAACGGTGCTCACCACATAGTAAGAGCTCAGGGAGGCAGCTCTTAGACACTATGGTTTGGATCTCTCCCCTCAAGGTGTCCAAACTTGGTTCCTGGAACCCAGCCTGGATCAGAGTCTCAGGCTACTGCTTGCCTGGGAGGAGAGGCTGGAATTTTTTTAAAGGGACAAGCTGCTGGCATCAATAAAGACTGCCTGGATGCTAAATAGACAATAGCACCAAAGCCAACGGGATGTGCCCTGTTAACCCTCAATTCTCTAACACCAGGAGCTGCTCCAGTTGTCCCTTGCTCAAACAAGAAAGGAGCTCAGAGACCTGGTTTTAAGCAGGGCACATCTATCTCTGACTTTGATTCCCTTTTTAATGACAAAGGATAATATTCATAGAATCATGGAGTTTGAGCTAAAATTGACCTTAGAGAGTCCATAATACAACTCTTTAATTTCATCTAGGAAACTGAGAACCAGAAAAGTCATGCAACTTACACAGCCTGGAGTGGTGGAAAGGGTGCTGGATTCAAATTCCAGGGTCACAACTGATTCTCTTCTCTGAGAGTCACTATCCTTTTTGCTAAAGTAAAGGTAGTAATTCCTGCTGAATAGGGTTGCCGTGAAGACTAAATGGGACCACACAGGGACGCCCAGGCCTGCATGTGATTGGGTAGGTACTGAATAAGGGCATTTCCCAGTGTTGCTTGACTGGTTGGTAATCCTTTCCTTACCTTCCTCACTGAGTTGCCAAAATAATAAAGAAAACAAAGAAGAGATACTCTGAAAATAGAAATACCATGTAATCATCCTGCTCTGTTAATGTTTACTATCCAGTTAAGACTTGCCAAACCCATTTGAGAAGCTGGCCACGGTACTAGGAACTAAAGGGTTAATGTCCAGGTGGAAAACTTTCTGGTCACTGGAGGTTCCTCAGTAGGACTGGGCTTCCCAAAGAAAAAAGGATTTTTCCAAGCCACAGTAAACAAGGTCTCAGGGAGAAGCTCCCCTAGGGAGCTTTCATCTGCCTATCACCTTTCCTTCCACCTTGTTACCAAAGCGTAGAGGAAAGCACTTGTGTGGCCTGGGGCTTGGCTGTCAGCCTTCTCTGACACCAACTGTGGGTCTAAGTCCACATACATTAACTTTGGGCCTGCTGAGGTACAGCTACACCCTCTCTCTGGGTGGAGGCTCCCTACCCCAGGACAGTGTGGCTCTGCAGCCAAGTGCCATCAAACCACAAATCCAGCCTCAGTACCATCCAGAGATGAGCCAAGGCTCACAGACCCAGAGTCAAAGGAAGTTAGCCCAGTGCTCCATTAAAGACCGTGATGAACAATAAAGTAGGGATCAAAATAATAGGAGCCCAGGGGAAATTCAGAACTCTCTCTTTGGAAAAAGATAGTGTCTTCTTTACTCAGTTTTAAAATCAGGGAAACCTCTTCCTCAGGCTTTCCCTCCTAGTTCATGCCTACCTCTAGACCAGTCTTTGGCCAAGGTGCTGGGATGAGCATGACTGGTTTAGACTTGAGTTACTCAGAGCAGGCATGGGCGCCTAAACTAAATAATTTGAGGCTCTGCAAGCAGGGAGAGGGGAAGTGAGCTGCTAGAGATGTAACTAGCAGCAACCCATGCATTTCCAGCAAAGGAAAAAAGCAGTAAGACTTAATAGAGCAAACATGGCTTCGAAGCCAAAGAGCTGGGCTCATATTATGCCTCTTACCAGGCCTGGAGTGGGCCTGCCGTGGTTTGAATGTGTGCCCTTCCAAATTCATGTGTTGGAAAATTAATCCCAAGTACAACAGTGTTGGGAGGTGGGGTCTTTTAGGTCATGGGGACTCTGCCCTTTAAATGGATTAATGCCACTATAAAAAGGATATGTGAGAGTGGGGTCTCTCTCTTTTGTTCTTCTGTCATGTAAAGCCACAGCAAGAAAGCCTTCGCCAGATGCCATTTCCCAGCTTCCCTAGGGAATAAATTTCTATGCTTTATAAATTACCCAGTTTGTATTCCGTTAGAGCAGCACAAAATGGACTGAGATGGGGACTCGTAGTCTCTGAGAACCTCAGATTCATGTAATAGGACTATTGTGAAATTCAAATGAGATAATTTAATATTCATGCAAGACTTTTGCAGATTTTAAGATCCCACATTACAGGGCATGCTTTGTCATAGTTACCATTATCAGCAGGAAGTGGGATGACACCAGTAGATCTTCCATTGAAGAGAAAGTGTTGGCTCGGCGCCTGTGGCTCAACGGGCTAAGGCGCCAGCCACGTACACCTGAGCTGGCGAGTTCGAATCCAGCCTGGGCCCACCACACAACAATGACGGCTGCAACCAAAAAATGGCCGGGCGTTGTGGCGGGGGCCTGTAGTCCCAGCTACTTGGGAGGTGGAGGCAAGAGATTCGCTTGAGCCCAGGAATTGAAGGTTGCTGTGAGCTGTGATGCCACAGCACTCTATCCAGGGTGACAGCTTGAGGCTCTGTCTCAAAAAAAAAAAAAAAAAAAAAGAAGAGAAAGTGTTTGCAGTTGCCTATTGGGGGGGCATCAACTCCTTGGTCTTTACAGGCTGAGGCCAAGTGCCCCTTAGTTCAAGGATAACTTCTTGGTCTTTTGGGTCAAAATCAACTGTAGTACCTTTTTTTGATTATTAAAATATATTAATACCTGGCTCATTCTTTATCTGAAAGGAATGTATCTCGATTTACGTTCTTAGGGCCTAAAAAATATGTATCCCTAAAATAAAATCCTAAATCACAATGCAAACTATTTGTTTTCATATGTATATATTCCAAACATGATTATAACATGAGCTATTTGGGAAAATGTCCCATAAATATGGAATGCATTTAAAGTAAGTAACAAAACATCAGAGTTCATCAGTGGTTCCTAACTAATCTATCAAAGACCACGGTGCTCTGAGCAGGGTGACTGCACAATGATTAAGATCACCTTACGACAAAACACTGCTTTTAGCCTAATCCAGCACTGAGCATCCTTCTCCAGGGTTACGTCAGAAGCAGAACAATGTTTGGTTAAGAAAAACATGAGGACTTAGAATCTGCCAAGGCACCAGGCAAAAGAGACATGGGTATGCTGTTGTTTTTCCTGCCTGTTCCACTGACATGGGCCCAAAAAGGGGTATTTTCTCTGGGCCTCAGAGCATGTACAGACTTGAAAGCTCTGACTCTGAAAGAGATCTTCCACCCAAACACACAGGGGACATAAGTCATCCTGACAGGCATCTGTCTGTCTATCCTGAGCACAACAGATTGTTCTGGGCAAAAGGTAGCAGCTGATTGATTGGAATCAGCTCTAAAAAAGGTTTACTTTTTAAATAGTGGCTAATACTGATTGACCACTTACCATATGCTAAGTTTTGTGTTAAATGCTTGAAGTATAGATTTATTAATTCACACAATCTTCACAGAAACTCATGAAGCAGGTGCTGTTATTACCCCTATTTTACAAATGGGGAAACTGAAGCACAGAATATTTAGCTAACTTGTCGACTTATCCCAGCTAGTTAGAAGTCAGAGCCAAGACTCAAACCCAGAGAGTCTGGCTCCAAACCTTGTGCTTTTAACCACATATGATACAACATTTTTTGTTTGTCTTTGTTTTTGTTTTTGAGACAGAATCTTACCATGTTGCCCTCAGTAGAGTGCCCATGGCGTCACCGCTCACAGCAACCTCAAACTCTTGGGCTTAAGCGATTCTCTTGCCTCAAGTACCTGGGACTACTGGTGCCCACCACAACACCAGCTATTTTTGTGTTGTAATTATCACTGTCGTTTGGCAGGTCTGGGCTGGGTTCGAACCCTCCAGCTCCAGCGTATGTGCCTGGCACCCTAGCTGCTGAGCTACAGGCACCGAGCTGTCTATGTTTTAAATAGACTTTGTTTTTTAGAGAAATTTTAGATTCACAGCAAAATTCAGAGGCAGGTACAGGGATTTCCCATATTCCCCCTGCCTTCCCCACTGTCAACATCCCCCACTATAGTGGTACATTTGTTAAAGTGGATGACCCTACGCAGACACATCTTTATCACTCAAAGTCTATAATTTCTATTAGTTCATTCCTGTTGTTACAGTCCACGGATTTAGACAAATGTATTATGACATGTATCCACCGTGGTAGCGCCACACAGAATAGTTTCATTGCCCTAAAAATCCTCTGTCCTCTGCCTTGAGACCAAGACCAGAGTCCATTGACTCCATGAAAAGATAATGATCAGGATCACCAGCACCTTAATTTGCATACCATGCAGAGAGAGCCTTCATTCTTCTAATCCATAAAAAATTTGAAGACCAGCACAATGGCTCCGCCTATAATCCCAGCACTCTGGGATCGCCTGAGCTCAGGAGTTGAGACCAGCCTGAGCAAGAGTGAGACCTTGTCTCTAAAAACTAGCCAGGATCTGTGGTGCCCTCCTGTAGTCCCAGCTACTTGGGATGCTGAGGCAAGAGAATCACTTGAGCCCATGAGTTTGAGGTCACTGTGAGCTGTGACATCACCTCACTCTACCAAGGGCAACAAAGTGAGACTCTGTCTCAAAAAATAAATAAATAAATAAAAATTTAAGTGAATTTTTATTGAAGTTTAACATACAAAGAAATAAGCACACAAATCTCTTTGTGAATTTTCACAGGTGACCACATGGGCTGCAGTAATAGAATACCATGAACAGGAATTTATTTCTCATAATGTAGAAGGAGAAGTTCAAAGTCAAGGTATCCACAGACTTGGTATCTGGTGAAGGTCTGCTTCCAGGTTTGTAGATAGCCATCTCTCTCTGTGTCCTCACACAGTGGAAGGCTGAGGAAGCTCTTTTATAAGGGCACTAGTCCTATTCTTTAGGGCAGGGTCCACATGAACTAATCACCTACCAAAGACCCCCACCTCCTAATATCATCACCATGGGGATTAGGATTTCAACATGCAAATTTATTGGAGGTGTGTAGAAACACAGGCATTTAGGCTCGGCGCCTGTGGCTCAATGGGCTAAGGTGCCAGCCACGCACACCTGAGCTGGCGGGTTCAAATCCAGCCTGGGCCCGCCAAACAACAATGACGGCTGCAACCAAAAAATGGCCGGGCGTCGTGGCAGGCGCCTGTAGTCCCAGCTACTTGGGAGGCGGAGGCAAGAGACTCACTTGACTCCAGGAATTAGAGGTTGCTGTGAGCTGTGATGCCACAACACTCTATCCAGGGTGACAGCTTGAGGCTCTGTCTCAAAAAAAAAGAAATACAAGCATTTAGTCTACAACACCAGGTAACCTGCTCCTTATTTTTGGTAGTGATGTTATCACTGTGATTGTGGTGCATCTTTAAGCATCTCCACTTAAGAGATTCCACTGAAGATTTCAAAGCAAATATTTTTTAAATTAAATGTGATCACAGGTAAATGTTCTTTTACAAAAGGGATATTGCAAAGCCAAAAGAAAAAAGCAAACAAACAGCAATAACAACAAAAGCAACAGAGCATCATGAGTCCGGAAAGACTGGGTATCATTGCGCTGCTATTTTTTTTTTTTGTTTTTTTTTTGAGACAGAGCCTCAAGCTGTCATCCTAGATAGAGTGCCATGGCATCCACAGCTCACAGCAACCTCCAATTACTGAACTCAAGCGAGTCTCTTGCCTCTGCCTCCCAAGTAGCTGGGACTACAGGTGCCCACCACAACACCCGGCCATTTTTTTTTTGGTTGTAACCGTCATTGTTGCTTGGTGGGCCCAGGCTGGATTCCAACCCGCCAGCTCAGGTGTACGTGGCTGGCGCCTTAGCCCGTTGAGCCACAGGTGCCGAGCCTGCGCTGCTATTTTAAATGGTGTCAAAGCCAGAAATGTGATGGCCACTTCATCTGGAGGGTCTCTCAATCCAGTTTAAATCAATGCTGTCAGCCAGAAAGTTACAGCTCCTCCTCAGAAATCCAGATCAGCATCCAGATTGGCTCAAGGAGAGGTTGCCATGACAACCAGGGACCAGTTCAGGGACCTGGTAGAATTTGAACCCCTCACCTAACTCTCCCCACCACCACTGAGACCTGCCTTGCAAGGAGCCCAGCCCTCTGATCTGGAGAAGTTGGGGTGCCCTGGGTAGCAAAGATCATGTACCCTGCCCATTCAGCCTCTTCAGGAAGGGAGTGAAACTCCCGCCTCCTGGAAACCTTAAACTGTGCTTGAGGAAGATGGAGGCGCTCTCAGGATAATTGCCCTCCCAAAATAGCTTGATGGAAATTATCAGCCGGAAGGCCCCTAGGAATCAGGTGAGAAGCTAACCTTGGGTTCATCAAAACAGCAGGGAAAGGGGTCTTTAGTGAATCAGACATTTCCATTCTGCCCCTCTCTTTCTCCTGTCCCCAGGCCTTTCCTGGGGGTGTCCTTCCATAGAACTGATCTCTTAAACCCTCCTCACTTTAGGGTTATAAAATAAAGGTTTGGGGATTATATTTCCCATGGGCTTTGGCATTCTAATGGAGACTCTTGAAAATTGAAATGCTTCCAGCCCAGGGGAATAAATATCTTAATATAGAGTGGTCAGTGGAAGGAGATGATTCAGGGACATGGTAAATAAATGTAAATACATTTACAAAGTGACTATAGAACAAGTTTAAAATCCAGCCAGTCTAGGTTTGAGTCCTTCCTGTGTGACCTTGATAAGGAGCTTCAATACCCATTGACTGCAAAATGGGGACATAAATCTTTCTTCATCTGGCTGTTAGCACAAAATCTCTGGCATAATGTCTGCAGACCTCAAAGTAGTGTTACTGGACAAAGAGGGTCCAGCACCCTGTCATTGTCAGCCAATATGCAGAGACAGGGATAGGTCCACCAAACTTTATTTGTCAGAAGGCCAGCAATTCTGGAGAACAGTGAGAGTACCCACTCCAAGACTGTTCTGGTCTTCCATTTCCAAAATCACAGTTCTATACATAATGGGTTACAGCAAAGACCACAATAACCCTTACTTTAAATAATAAACAGCGCAACACAATGAAAATCTATTACAACATTTCCAATTCGAAAGTTAATTTTCTAAATCAATCCTCCTAAAGCAAAGACCATATGACCCTTGTTTTATTTTTTATTTTGCTGTAGGAAGACAAGACCCAATGGAAAGAAAGAGCACCCAAACACCATATGTAAGAGGAAAAAGGCTTTTATCAGCTGGCGGAGTTAACGACATAGAAAAATTCAAAATGGCTGCCCTCCCCTACTGGCTTGGTCTTTCCCTTTTTATCTCTAGTCAAAAAGTTCCAACCCACAGGTACCTTTCAGTACCTGTTTGAATCAAGTGGGAGAAACTGTTCTAGCCCCCCACAGAATTACAGGATTTCACAGAAGCAGAAATTTCCAGGTCCCGGGAAGTTAAGTCTACAAATTCTGAAGAGCTGAGTCACCATGGAGAGGACGCTGCAGGTGTATCCTTGGGGTCTCTTGAGAAGACCTATGCTCTCCTAGAACTCACTCTTCCAAGGTATCCTCTGTCAATTTTATTTATTTATTTATTTATTTATTTATTTATTTATTTATTTATTTATTATTTGAGACACAGTCTTATTCTGCTGCCCTTAGCAGAGTGCTATGGAGTCATAGCTCATGGCAATCTCAAACTCTTGGGTTTCAGAGATCTTCTTGCCTCAGCCTCCCAAGTAGCTGGGACTACAGGTACCTGCCACAACGCCCAGCTAGTTTTTCTATTTTAAGTAAAGACGGGTCTCACTCTTACACAGGGAGCTCCAGAGCTCAAGGGATCCACCCACCGTGGCCTCCCAGAGAGTTAGGATTTACAGGTGTGAGCCGCCAGCCAGGCCTATAACACTTATTATAACACTTATTTTAAATAATAAACAGCACAACTCAGTGATGATCTATTACAACATTTCCAGTTCAAAAGTTAATTTTCGGCTCGGCACCTGTAGCTCAAGAGGCAAAGGTGCCAACCACATACACCAGAACTGGCAGGTTCAAATCCAGCCCGGGCCTGCCAAACAATGACAACTACAACCCAAAAATAGCCAGGCATTGAGGCGGGCACCTGTAGTCCCAGCTACTTAGGAGGCTGAGGCAAGAGAATCACTTAAGCCCAGGAGTTGGAAATTGCTGTGAGCTGTGACATCACAGCACTCTACCCAGGGCAATAGATTGAGGCTCTGTCTCAAAAAAAAAAAAAGTTAATTTCCTAAAGTATTCAAAATGGGTATCTTTAGGGTAGGAGCTAAATTTATAAAACAATAAGACTGAGAGATACGAAGTGAAGGTCAGGTAGGACCTAAAAAGACCAGACCAGCTGCCTCCTGTCTGCCATAGTCTGCCAGACTCATCTTATTCTCACTGCACATCCTTTCATTAGGACGAGCCGAGAAGACTGCCCTGCACCCTGAGCCAAGGACCAGGATTGGTTCGGATGGTCTGAGGCTGGGTTGGAGTGTTCACCAGGAGAGCCAGATCCAGCAACCAGGCTCAGACAGTGGTGGAGAGAAAGAAGCTAAACAGCCAATGCTGCTATGTTTATACATGTTGGTAGTTTTCTTTGTTTTTTCCTCTCCCAATAGGGGAAACTGAGAAAACTTGAACGCATTGAGCACTTAGAGTGGGAAGAAAGAAAGCACGACAGGGTAGGGAGACGGGGAGGAGGAAGGACTCCCTGCCCGGTCCTCATGGCCCGGCCAAGGACTCTCAAGACACAGGCACCACCGAGTAAAATGGGTCAAAGTATGGGAAGGGAGGGACAGAGGACGCACTTCTCTGCAGGCTGTCTCCCGGCATGACAGTGGCCAGTTTTAATATGAGTGATAAATGGCCACCTGCAGCACAAAGCTGTCCACTACTGCTCTAACTAAAATGGGTTGGCTTTATAAGCTGGCATAGCTGCTAAGCCACAGAGGATGTTGAGCTAGGAGATGAAATCTCGGTCAGTTTGGGGGAGAGCTAGATCTGAGGCCAGCTTCTAGAGCAGTGCTCCCCCATAACACCCAGCCCTTCATTAAGCTGTGTCCACCAGTCCTCCCCCCAACCCAGCAGGCCAGGCCTTGCAGCCAGATGGAGAGTGTCTCCACCTTCCACAATTGTTCACAGGCGTCCTTCGCACCCTCTGCCTAGAATTGTCCTCCCCTGAGTCCTCGCTCCTCCCGCCCCTGTTCAGTACGGTTAACTCCTCTCCCTTTAGATTTGAGCTCTGCTGAACCTTCCTCGGGGAAGTCTTTTCTGATCAACCTCCAGCATGACTTTTAAACTCATGGATGCTCCATGCACCAGGGATCTTCACTCCGTAGCTGTTCAGTTTACATCGATTTCACGCAATTTTACATCTATTTGTACAGATTAAAAACATTCCTGACTGTCTCTTCCAGTAAACTGTGAGCTCTGTGAGGGAGGAACCTATGCTGGCTCTGCCCACTGCTGTGTCCCCAACACGCAGCTATGAGCCTGGCCCTTAACAGGAGCTTGGTAATTATTAAGAGCTAGGCCATGCTCTGGGAGGCCAAGGCGGCTGGTTTGCTTGAGTTTATGAGTTCGAGACCAGCCTGAACAAAAAGGGAGATCCCCATCTCTACTAAAAATAGAAAAAACTGAGGCAAGAGGATCGCTTGAGCCCAAGAGTTTGAGGTTGCTGTGAGCTATGATGCCACGGCACCCTACCCAGGGTGATGACTCTGCTCAAAAAAAAAAAAAAAAAAAAAAAAAAAAGCAAGGCCAAGGAAAAATGACATTATTCAACCATTTTTTACCAATAAAGTGGCCATTTAAAATTTTTAAAACAAAAATAAAAAAAATATAAAAAAAATGTTTTTTTTACCAAA
>CAUYRH010074383.1:0-16229 GCA_963574655.1 Perodicticus potto
AAAAGAACAAGAGATCCCATCTCAGGATGGGCAAAAGATCTAAAAAGAAACTTCTCTAAAGAAGACAGGCACACGGCCTTCAGACACATGAAGAAATGCTCATCATCCTTAATCATCAGAGAAATGCAAATCAAAACTACCTTGAGATATCATCTAACTCCAGTAAGATTAGCCCACATGATGAAATCCCAAAAATTTTGTTTTTGTTTTGTTTACAAATACCTGTGTTTATTAGATTTCCACTTTTTGCCTTCACAAAATTAAAAAGGCTTAAAATTTAACAACAATAACAATGTTTAAAGTAAGGAGTAGAAACAAAAACCTCGCAAAGAATGAACGAAGATAAAAGCATTCAGAAAAGAAATCAGATGATTGCTGCAATGAAGTATTAAGCAATAATAGTAATGCAAAGAAAGTAACATTCACATTGTCAAATAAGAGTATGTCTACTACAGAATGCTATGTCTCTGAGGATCAAAGTTTTGGCTGTTCTTTGCCACAGAAATACCAGAGCTAACTGAATCATACCTTCTGCACTATGAACAGCTCATAAAAATTGCAAAGTCACTTGGAAAATATTTTTAAATTCATCCACAGTTAGATAAAATGTAAGTGTTAACCTTGCATTCTAAATTTGTTTGCATTCATATCTCAGAATTCATAGCAGTTCTTTACATTTATCAAGTATTATATCTGGCATGAGCCAGAAATTGTATAAATATGGTTCCAGAGAAGGATACACATATGAAGATTTAACTAAGTTGAAGTGCATGAAAGGCAAATTCTATAACATGATTGCTTCATTTAGTAAATTAGCATGAGAAGGGTTAAAATATAATTTAAAATGTTTATAATTCTATGAAATACAGAAATTCCTGCTTCCATTAATATAATTTTATTAATTGTATAAAATATACTGAAATATGAGTGTGCATAAATTAAAGAAGAAATTTCCTGGTTACATACATATAAGTGGTAGTTTTTGTAAAAATAGGGCTGACATAGTGAGCTTAGTGGCATTTTAAATAACATATAATTTATTATATTTTTACAAGTCTCTTTTCACTTTGCAAAAACAAATCTATGATCCTCTTTAATGAATATGTAGGTGATATAAGGATATATGGAGCCTGGTGGAAATTTGGAAATGTATTTGTATATACTTAATACTTTAAACATTTATATAGACTTACATATGCACATATCTCTTGTACTTTATAAATTTAGAGGTTTTTCTAGCAATCTGATTTATCTTCTTATATTCTTTCTTCATTGACATTGTTTTACTCATTCTTAGCTTCCAGGGGAGTGACCACCTTTTGGGGGATGTAGCCTTCCTGTATTTTTACCCCACCTTCAAAGGATAGAATTGCCGATGGAAGTCTTCCAAATTGGAATGGAAGCACCTTCACGCTGCAAGTTTTACAAGACCCGGCTTTCAATTGAGCCTGCATTTCCTGGTGAGTCTAATTCAAGGGTTCAGTGTTAGGGAGTCCATTTTTGCATTGAATAAAACTCTCATCAATAATCAAGCAGTGTTAGGGTGTCCACTTTTGCATTGAATAAAACTATCATCAATAATCAAGTAGATATTTTAATTGTTATCTCTTGCTGACTTTGTCTTTTAAACTCTACCATACTAATTTTGTGGGAGGGATGTCAACTACAGGATGGCCCAGAAGTCACCAATAAAGTCTCCACACATAGGGAAGACAGAAAATTGTGGCTAAATGTTTCTTTATTTACAAAATATTCCTTATGAAATTTTACAAAATATTCACAAATATTCTCTACGAGTTGGCCACCTCTTTGTGCCCTTCACACAACAACTTTAATGCTACTGCTAACACAGTCATGTGCCACATAATGATGTTTTGGTCAACAACAGGCGGCATATGTGGCTATGGTCCCATAAAATGATAAGGGCTGTACCATGTAGCATACGTATGTAGTAGGCTGTACTATTTAGGTTTGCAGAAATACACTCTGTGATGTCTGCATTACAATGAAATCACCTAACAACTCATTTCTTAGAATGCATCTCTGCTGTTAACCCATGCACAATTGTATCTCTTTGTACTTTGTCTTCTTGTATAGATTAAGGAACAAAAACTTAAAATTAATAACTAAACACATAAACAAGTATGGTGATGTATTTTATCCTTATTACTAATCGATTTCTTATTTGTGAATTCTGCCACTTACAAAAATTAATCTGTAATTCTAATTAATACGATTGTTCATTTCCTAATCAATATGACCCCAGGTTAGGTCAAATAAGAGAATCCTTTGCCTTTTTGTGTCCCATTTTGGTGGAGTTTATTTTCTTAATGACTTTGCTATTTAATGTGGTCCACAAACACAGTTGGAAGTGCTGTCTATTGCTCCTAAGTTCAAGAAGTCCTAAGGAGAAAATACACATTCTCCCCAATTTACAATGGTTTGACATTTACAGTGGGTTGGTTTGGTGAGGTATTAAATCCATTTTTTACTTGCAATATTTTTGCCTTATCATCAATTAAGATATAACCCCATTATGAGTCAAGGGGTATTTTTACTTATGCTGGATAAAGTTAATTAGACATGAGTTATAAATGCTATTCACATGAACCTAATGTTTTAATCAACAATACACATTAAATAAAGTATTTTTTAATAGAAATACACATAAAACAAAGTTCTTGATTTGTTACAAAATGATGTGCAAGAGACTTGTGGGAATCTCATCATATATTTCCCCTGGGAGTAATGATTCACAATTCCCTAATTCAGTGTTTGCACTGATTTGATAAAGTATAATTACCGTGAATAGTCAGAATCAACTATATATACATATAAAACAAAATGTGAGACAGCATTTTATTTTCACTTACAGAACAACTAGATTTCAAATGCAATAGTGCTACTTACCAGAAGTTTAATTTTTAGAAGTTAATTTATCTATCTCTGCTATGTTTCTACCATATTTTAAATGGCGCGAATCATACCTCCTACACTTTGGGGGATGTATCCAAGGTACTAAATAATATATATAGATAATAGAACACCATAGTATCCATGCTCTTTGACCTTTTCAGGAAGTAGAGCTTCCTTGTTCTTTAATTCTTTAAAGGTGGACCAGTTGATGTTTCTAATGCTCTAAGTGGTTTAGAACTCAACAGGAATTCTTTCCAACCAAGGGGCAAATAGAATTCAGTTTCCATAAAAATAAATGTACCAACGTTGTGCAACCCACATAGGTCTGAGAAGATACATCTCAGAGGAGCATAGACTCATTTGTGAGTTGAATCTGACGTCCTTCTCCCTTTCCTCTCCCAAACATCAGAAGCATCATAGATGAGAAAAAGGATTTTTTTTTTCCATTTTTTGCCGGGGCTGGGTTTGAACCACCACCTCTGGCATATGGGGCCGGCGTCCTACTCCTTTGAGCCACAGGCACTGCTTGAGAAAAAGGATTTTCATGAACTAAAAAGAAATTTTTCTTTTCTCTGTGGAAAGTCACTACGTGGTAATAGGGATGATTAGCTAGATGGGAAAGATGCTAGGAGGTAAACTAATATGCAAAAGACAGAGGAAAGCACCTGAGGGTGGATGATGAGCCTTTCTGTTCCATTGAAACGTAGGCTTCCTTCTACTTTGGGGGATGGGAACTAAAACGACTTTCTATGAAAAAAGGTACCTGTATGCCATTAAGTTTATGGAAGAAGCCCAAGAGCCATCGATCCACGATGGATTAATAACCTGTGGTACATGTATACCATGGAATATTATGCAGCCTTAAAGAAAGATGGTGACTTTTCCTCTTTCATATTTACATGGATGGAGCTGGAAAATGTTCTCCTTAGCAAAGTATCTCTAGAATGGAAGAAAAAGTATCCAATGTATACAACCCTAACATGAAGCAAATTTATATCTTTCAAGTGAAGGCTACAACCTAATTATTGCACAAGAAGACGGGGAAAGGCGAGAGGGAGGGAAGGGGAGGGAGAGGGTGGGGGGAGAGAGGATAAAGGGTGAGATCACACTTGTGGTGCATATTTGAAGGGTCAGGAGAAAACTTCTAAATATGGATCAAAATTGTTTTCACATAGTAAATGAGAAAATCTCATTAATGTTATGTCAATCAGGTTGATAAAAATATCTCAGATTGTATGTGAAACCCGCCCACTGTACCCCATGATTGAATTATTGTACACAGCTATGATTCAATAAAATAAAAAAAAACCATTTTGCTCATAACACAAATGGATTTTATTCTGATTTTGGTAACTATGGTTTGGTTTTGCTTTCAGTTTTCTGTTTTTAAGAAATACATAAAAATTCAGTTCAGGAGGGGACTTAATCTCTGGAGCACTGCTGGTGGAAATGGAATATAATGTTAGCTCTCTGGAGAGGAAGGAAGCAAACCACAGCAACATTACATTTGGTCCTGCTTCTGGGAACCCACTTTGCACATATACCTGGGCAAGTATTTATAAATCCAGAAGTACTCACTGTAACATTGCTTCTTGTAGGAAACAATTAGGAGAAGAAACAAACAAAAATCCCCTAAGTATCCTCTTATTGAGATTTGATCAAATAAACACTTCGAAATACTATGCAGCTGTAGGAAACAATAGCAAAGCACTGTATTTTCAGAACTTAATTTTAAACAAAAATTTCAAGATAAAATGCAATGTATATAATATAAGAACTCTTTTTTTTTTTCTTTCTTTTTAGAGACAGAGTCTCACTTTGTTGCCCTTGGTAGAGTGCTGTGGCACCACAGCTCACAGCAACCTCCAGCTCTTGGGCTTAGGCGATTCTCTTGCCTCAGCCTCCCAAGTAGCTGGGACTACAGACGCCTGCCACACCGCCCGGCTAATTATAAGAACTCTTGTGTTAAAAATATAGGACTATACACTCACATTTGCTTGCTACACATAGAATTACAAGAGAACTTATATAAGAAATTAATGAATGGTGTTATCTAACATATACATTTTTAGAAATTTCCCAATGATTTATATTTTTATTGTTGTTATTGTTCCAGTATGGAAATTTTAAAGAAGAGGAATGGTCAGAAAGGGAACCCGATACGTTAATGAGATTATCTTAATATTTACAACTGATGAATTTAGGATTAACATAATAACTTATACAAGTATACATATCCTACAACCCAACTTGAATTCTAGGTCCTTTACAAAGGAATAAGATTGATTCATCTTTATAGTTCCAGTGGTCCTTAATTCAGTGTTTTTATTTAATAAACAGTAGTTGCTGATTGCCATTTAAACATAGGCTGACAGCTTATTTCAATTGTTCATATCTTAAAATAGCCTCACACATTAAATATCTCTTGAAATGACTTTTAATGATTGACAAGCTTTATTAATCAATACAGCTCATAATGGACTTATTAAGATCGGGCATGGTTGGGTTCCATTTTGACACATTTAAGTAATACCTTTTTTATCCACTGTACTGATTTTAAGCCTTGGCAATTTTAATGGCATGTCTGATTCATCTTTTCCGTAACTTAATGCAATATCAAATAGAGGACATGATGAATAGAAATGTACTTTAGGGTACAAATGAGCCCCCAAATTATTCCATTCTATGACATTTGGTAGTTAAAATCTATTCCAATTAAACTCTTTTGAGACAGTAATTCATGATGAGAAGGCTGTGAATATTCAAAAATAGTTAAATGCTGAGAAGCTCCATTCTAATAAAAGCATGTATGCCTTAAAAATGTTTCAGAATATATTCTGAAATAACCACTGGAAGTGAATCTGCCTTTGGTAGGATTTATTTTTAACACTAAGTTTGTAAAAAGCATGTGTACTTTTAAAAATATTGCTAAATTGCACGTTAAACAAACAAGATCCTCACATTTTGGAAGATATTTAGATGACATTTTCATACAAATAAATACAGTTATGGCTAAGAGATTTAGCAAAAGTTCAAGCATTTTCAAAATGTACTAAAGGTTTATTTATAAACGCATAGATTTCTTCAAATTCTGTTGCATATGGATTAAGTATAACAATTTTGTCACGATGGATAATTTTGTTTAGTGGGAGTAGGTCTTACAAAGATGAGGTTGAAACTGTTTTGTTTTAGAAAATAGCTTGGATTCCACAAATGAGTGAGATCTCGCAGTGTGTGTGTGCGCCTGGCTTGTTTCACCTAAAATAACGTCCTCCACGGTCGGCCACGTTGTCATAAATGACAAAGTTGGCTGACTAGTACAATTTTTATGCATTTAGTTTGAAAAATAAGTAAAAAAAAAGAATTAAAGGAAGAGAAAACAGCTTAAATCAACAGTTTGTAAAATGAGTCCTATCAAGTGTAAAGTTCACATGACCTCTAAATGTGTAGGAATATATAGTCATTCTCAGCGCCTACTACATTCCTGATAGGAAGTGAAACTAACAAGGTGTTTGCCTTTGTGAAGTTAATGTTCTGTGAGGGACTCATATATCAAACAAAGGAATATAAGACACACTCTGTATCTTGTAGATAATATGTCTTATGAGAAGGGCTAAGAAGAGCTGGCTTAGGAGAATGGAGTGATGATATGAGGGGAAGCCATTGTATATAGGATATTCTGAGAAGGTCTCTCACATGTGAGGTTATTTGAGCCAAATCACAATTCAGTATAAGGAATTCATGAGCTATCTAGTGACAAAGTGTCATGGGCAAAAGAAGGAGGAGATAATTCATGGACAAGGAGATGTTAATATCCTTAGAAAACTAGGAAAATAAAGGATTCCAGTGTAGCTGGTGAGAAGAGAAAGATAGAAGGTGAAGCTAAAAATGTTTGGAGTGGGGGAGGCTCATAGGCCTGGTAAGGAATTCAGAGTTTATTCAGAATTTGAGGAGAGTAACCAATGAAGGATTGAGAATAGAGGAGTAAAATGTCATTCAATAGTTCCTAGATATTATTATGTGCAATTTGTGTAATTTCAAATGTTAATTTTATGTTAAGCATATGTCATATAAATATATTTTATTGGATCAATTGACTATTGCAAGTTAAATCTACCTCAAATTCTGAACATTTCTTTGAAAATTTGTAATATAATCCATGTTAAATTTTCTACTAATATTTTGCAAATACATTTTGATTTTTAAGATGTTTCAGGGTAAAATTTATTTGTGAAACTCTGGTCTAGAGACATGCATTGATTTTATTCTTTCACTGTTCATTCACCATGTACCAGGTATACATTAACGGATAAAATCCAGAGATAAAAACAATGAAATCCTTATATTTAATTTGCTTATGTTTTATTGATACAGACTGGTTTTTTTAATGTTAATATTTAAAATGCAGTTTGAAGAAAAATAGATTAAGAACACAAGCCATAAGGACAACTCTTTAGTATCATGAGACTGGCCAACCCCAAAATAGAGAAGATTTCATGGGAGGGTTCCTTTAGATGTGGCGCCTTGGCGCCTGAATGGAGTTTGAAAACACCAAGTAGGAGATTTATGGGTCGACAAACTGAGCGAGTACATGAAAATAGTAGCATCTAGAGAGCTTCAAGGAAGGAATAGACAGATTCAAATATTCATTTTTCTTTCTCCTCTATTAATTATAATTCCACTTGGAATAAATAATACAAGAGTGGGGATGGGGCTATGGTGAATCCAAAATTCATGCCCATCATAAGTAATTATGAATATATTTATTACACTGTAAACACATAAATGGGCATACACACATGCACATATGTGCACTTTGAAATACCCAAATAATCAATTAGGCCAGGTTTGTCATATTTGATAATTTGTGTCACCAATTTTGGTATAAAGCAGTGGCTCGTAGAGATTGGAAGAAAATCTATTTTCCTCTATTGCAACAATTCAGTGAAAGATGACAAACTTACAAATGTAGTAGCAAGAGAAGATGGCATAGATTTTAGTCACTTCAGAGGTCTCAATGACAGGATTTACTAAGTGATGTATATGTAGGACAGGATGAATAATGAGAAATGTAGGGTAAAAGTCTTTTTAAGAAGCATAACTGATTGGGGGGTAACAGCAATAAGAATGGCACTACAGGGTTGGCAGGGTGGCTCACACCTGTAATCCTAGCATTCTGAGGGGCCGAGGCGGGTCAGAAGTTCGAGGAGCTCAGGAGTTCGAGACCAGCCTGAGAAAAGTGAAACCCCATCTCTACTAAAGTAGAGAAAATAGCCAGTTGTTGCGACGAATGCCTGTAGTGCCCGCTACGCAGGAGGTTGAGGTAAGAGGATCCCTGGAACTCAGGAGTTTGAGGTTACTACGAGCTATGACACATGGCACTCTACCCAGGCACCTCTGTCTCAAAACAAAACAAACAAGCAAAAAGAAAAAAATAAAATAAAAGAATGGAGCTACAGGAAAAAATCAGGATCAGAAAGAATGCATGTGACCCTAGCTATCATCTCTCTGCTTCCAAAACACATAAATCCTCTTCTAGATCATTAAATGTTAAATTTGGTCCTATTAATATAAAATGCTTATAAGAGTATTTGTGTTATTACAAATATCTTAGCACTTGAGATCTGTCCTATTGTGATGATACTGATCACAAAATTAACAATTTTCCAAATTCTGAAATTGAATTGGTTTGAAAATATGATTTTGTTGGATGGCACCTGTGGCTCAAAGGAGAGCGCCGACCCCATATACCAGAGGTGGCGGGTTCAAACCCAGCCCTGGCCAACAACCACACACACAGAGAGTACATATGTGATTTTGTAGTGTTACTTCTTAAAAAGTTTTTGCAATAGTTGAAATAGTGAAAAGCTTATAGTACATGAAAGCTGGAAGTGTCCTTGGGAATCATCTAAGCCAGTACTCCTCTTTTATAGCTGAAACAAGCAATACAGAAATTCAGTTGATTTACTCTAGATTGGAGAGATAATTAGTAGTGGAATCATTAATCTGCACTATTAAAAAAGTTGCTAAGTAAATTGAGTAAACCTATTATTTTATTAATAAGAATTTTAAAAGTAGAAGTTTATACCTCATGAAAACCAGCATGGACAGAAACATTATGGACAGAAATTTCCCATCGAGCATACATTTTTTTATTCAACACACTTGTGAAAATGTTTCTGTTGCTTACATAAATCCAAATGTAACTTTGAATATTTCTTTATGTCATTGTTTGGTATAGTCAAGTTGTAATAGGCCTAAATCTGTCTTTCCCTTAATTAATTTAGGAAACATAAAACCATAGTTATAATATAAATTATAGAAAACTTGTTGACAACAGTGAAATTTTATTTTCTGGTGGCTAATACATAGACAAGATATAAGTTGGCTAAGATGTCCCTTTGAATATATGAAACAAAATGTTGATTGCAAACATTCCATGTTCAAATTTATTGTTGGTGTATTATACTTGACATTCGCTGAAATTACTTTGCAGCTGGTCAGTGTAAAACAGACAACTCTGTTTCTCTTGTAGTTGTGATGAATCTACAATAATCTTTTCTTCTTAATGATGGACAGTTAGTTCACATTTTGTAAGTTTATGAACCTCTTCCACAGACAGTTATTTGGATTAACTTCTGTTAATTACCACCGACGTGTTGAGTTTTCAGCATAAACTGTGAAATAATTCTTTAGAGAAAGAATACACTGAAAATGACTTTGGAGCTTCTTCTACTGCCAAACCCTGTGGTTCTGTGGTGCAACATTTAGCCTCTTTGTAATTTAATTTCTTACTTTGAAATGTCACTTGCCAAATACGCATTCAGCTCCCTGTACTTTGCATCCAAAAATCATTTCATAAATGTCACATATGATAAGAAATTGATTACTTGGTAAAGTTCTCAGAGACACAATATTATATTCATTACAGGAAACTGTTTACATGTTTTGCACAATAATTCTCTTTCTATATTGTGCACTAACCCCATGGAACTCTGTATTATTTCAATGTGGTTGTGTATGATTTATGTTAACTTTTACATAAGCCAAGAATCCTCCATTTAAATTGTATTGCAGTTGAAATTAACCTGCATCCTATCTTATCTTGATTGACTTTTCAGATCTTTCCAGTGCCCTAATTTCTTTTGGAAGTAAATAAACACTGTAAAGTAAGACCTATTCAGAGGTCAATTGTCATTCTCCAAAGAATGACTTTAAGTTACTTAATCTTCCAGCAATTCTGAAATGGACTGTTGTATAAAATATTTCAGTGGTGCAATTTTCCATCAATAAAATGATACTCTCATACTAAAGCAAACAAACCAAAAAAATAGATAAAAAGCTAAAAGCTTAGCAGTTTGCTGAGTTTGTAAATTTCAGTCAAATTGCTGAATCATGCCATTCCAAAAATAGATCTCTTGATCTAGTTTTCTACAGTTTTCACATGATTTGAGTCTGTCTTTTCTTTAAGAGATGAGGTAGCGGTATAGAGAATGATTTATATGTATAAGACTGTGAATCTTAACTGCCTTCTGTACTTGCATCATCCCCCAAAGTCATTTCTTTTCAGGAGTATCATTAACTAAACTCCATTTAGTTACATAAAAATATCTTTCCTTTAGAACAATCTTCCCAGATTTTTCCTGATTAGTCCTGAAAATCTATATACAGATGAGTTCTTATATATATAATATCCCACATTGTTCTTTGGTGATGGTACTTACCCATCCAGAAACTCATCATCTTATCTTCTGAGCTTCAAAATATTGACCTCTTAGTGTAGCATCTCTTATTATTTTGGTTTAATTATCCAATAAACATCAAGTGTCATATGTAACATAGGAGAAAATAATCTATCCAGTTGATTTTCTGTTTCAAAGAGATGTGGCAGATAAAAAAAATATTTATCTTATCCACTGATTCTCATCTTGGCCTTCAGGATGGACATATCATGGAAAAAAAGGTGTCACAACTGTTTTTCAAAGGCAATGAACAATTCTCCAGTTGATGCTACATGTCAAAATGAGTAGAATAGGTTTGCCAAAATCTCATTTTTTCTCAACTCTGGTCAGACTCTTGACTATTAATCTATTTTTGTCCTGAGTCAGCACTTAACATATAAATTTCAAGGCAAGTTTCTGGAATTACATTTTGAATAAAGATTATTCCTAGTAGTTGTGTAAACCATGAAAACTATTCTATTCATTTTCCTTATTTGTGAAACGGTGATAATGCTTGCTTGCCTCACTGAGTTCTATTTTAGATCGAATAAATAAATCTATGAAAAAGTATTTGCAAACTGTCAAACATCATATCAATACAAGCTGTTATTACCTTACAAAAACAAAAATATTGATTTATTGAACAAATCAATACAAAGTACTATGGCACTTGCTTCGTTAGAGGATACTAATGAGGAGCCTGATTTATTTGTCTTAGAATTAATATTTTGGGTTTCTCCCCCAACTTCCCTCAATAGATAGTCCATGGTTTACTCTTTCTTGTGTATGTGTGTGTGTGTGTATATATATATATATATACACACATATATATATGCATATATATCAAAGGGTTTGAATTCTAATTCTGATACACACTTATTATTAAACTTGAGTAATAAAACTCAGGAACTCAAAAGATAAGCCGTGACAAAAGGAATGATGATGGTTTGAGGATGGTCCCTGATTGCAGTAAATAGGAAGGAAGAGAGTTCGCAGAGGATTTAAATAAAATGGGCTTCCAAGACTCCAAGAATATAAAATTTGGTACTATTTGAAATTTTTGGTTCTCATCAGTGGTTACATTCGGCAAAAAGATGTGGTGAGTCCTATATAATTTCTGTGATTTACTTTTAAGAAGAAAAATAGGTGATCATGGGTACTAGGATTTGGATATTAATATCGGAGTGAGTGGGCATGAGGAATCTAAACTCTGAAATATTCAGTTATGTTATCATAAATGTGCAGGAGTACATATGAACTTGTTGTATAATTCATATATTGTCTCATTTCTCCTTTTCCAGGCTAGTAGCCTGGAAAAAAGTCTACATTTTCTGTACTATTGTGCTATTTTTATCACTTCCTAATTTACTTATACAATTCTAGCAGTTAAAACTTTATATATATTAAATATATATACCCCCACATATATGTATTTAGACGTATATACACATATCCCCTTTCTCCCATATGCCACATCTTCCTTCCTCTTCTGCCTTCACATATATTTTTTATAATATAATAATTTATGTATTGTATTATTTTATGATTTGAGTGTGTTGAGACTGTCTAGGGAGGAAATACTATGCCAAGGTGGTACAGCCTGAAGAGTATGCCCGAAATTGGTGTTTGTTTCCCACCTACTTCTTTTACCATGCACATTTGACCATCATAGTTTTGTTCAACCTTCCAACTGAGCCTAATCAAGATTAGGGACAGTGTTATTTTTTATATTCCTTGGGATCTACACTGTCTCTATTGCTGTGGTTTCTAATTTTCAGATTCACACAATTTACCTGTAATGTTGCAAAATAACACCTGTCTAGACCCAATCACATGAGATTCCTATTTATTGGATCTGGCTGGTCTCCATAAAGTTGCATTTCTAGTAAGTACTCAAAAATGATATCATAAAAGAAACCTGTGGTCTACTTTTTGTAAACATTACCAACTCCAAAAATATTCACTGTTTTCTCCCACGCAGTACAACACAGATTTTGGAAAGAAGGAAAATAGCTCTACAAGAAAGCATACCAATATAAAATACCAAGATAGCATAAAACTCAGTATGACTTGTCCTAATTATATGTGTACTTTTTAAATTCGCCCATACATTCTTTTTAATTTCCTCCAATCAGACATTATCCATTTTTTCCCTGAGGTCTGAGAAAGGGAGATTGGTTTACATTGTCCCTTTGTCTCTCTGGCAAGTTGATGCCAAGAGATCATCACTCAAAGTTCCCCATCCCAGGATCCCCGTCCAAGAATGTAGAACAGAGTCACTGCATGACATGTGGTAATTTTACAAACATCCAGTTAGATTTGTTTTATTGCTCTTGCAAATCTAGTAGTATTACTTTGGTGTGATTAACACCAAAAGGTAACACGTGGTTTTATTTTTTTTAATTTGTGATTGACACATAATAGTTACACACATTCATGGGGTACACTGTGATGCTCCAATGGATGCATAAATTGTGTAATGATCAAGTCAAGGAAAATGAGTACATCACCTTAAATATTTATCAATTCCTTGTGATAAGAACATTCAGAAACCTCTCTTCTAGCTATTTTAAAACATGCAATATATTGTTAACTATAGTCATCCTTCTGCGCAGTAGAGCACCAGAACTGACTCCTCCTATCTAACCATAGCTTTGGACTCCTTGCCCAATCTTGTATCATTTTCTTCTCCCCTTTCATCTCCCCATCCTTTCATAGCCACCACTCTGTTCACTCTGTTCTTGACTTCTATGAGAATTGTTTAGGTTCTATATGTGAGTAACATTATGTGGTATTTATTTTTCTTGCCTGGCTTATTTCACATTACATAATGTCCTCCAGGTGCAGCTGTGTTGCCACAAATGCCAGACTTTCATTTTGTTTTCTTTATAAGTGTGTTTGTGTGTTTTTGTTTTTTATACAGACTCTCACCCTCACTCTGGGTAGAGAGCTGTAGCGTGAGTGTTTCAGGAGAATGAGGCCCAATGGAGAGAAAGATTCACCCAAACACCCATGTGTGAAGGAGGAAGGGCTTTATTCCTGTTGGCAGAGACTCGGGGGACTAGTGCCCAAGATGGCAGAGTCCCTGATCAGCCTTGTCCCTGTCCTTTTATAGGAAGCACAAGTAGGAAGACAAAGGAATTATTATATTTTCCCTCGTTGGAAGGTTCAAAGCATGTGAAGGGTTTACAGAAGCAGAAGCAAGCGTTAGCTTCAAGATTCCAGGAAATTTAAGTTTTTACAAATTCTTAGGAGCTGACTTATCATGGGGAGGACTTTGCAGACGTGTCCTTGAGATTCTGTGGGAAGCCTTTTGTCCTTCTAGATCAGAACTTAACTCTTCCTAAGTATACTCTCTCAATAACTTACAAACTCTTGGGCTCAGTGACCCTCTGAGCTCATCCTCCCAAGTAGCTGGGACTGCAAGTGCCCGCCACAATGCCCAGCTGTTTTTTCTTGTAGTAGAGATGAGGGCTTGCTCTTGCTCAGGCCAGTCTTGAACTCCTGAGCTCAAGCAGTCTGCTGACCTCAGTCTCCTAAGGTGCAGGGACACCAAGCCTGGCCTTTCGTTTGTTTTTGTGACTGAGTTACATTCTCTTGCACATAATAGGTACTCCATTTTCGTCATCCATTTATCTATTGATGGACATTTGCATTAATTCTATGTCTTGGCTTTTGTGAAAAGCACTGTAATAATAAATATATAAGTGCAGATATTTCTTCAACATGATGATTTCATTTCTCTTGGATATAAACCCTGGGATGGAATTACTAGGTCTGCAGAGTGGTTCTATTTTTAACAGAACTTCCATACTGTTTTCTTTAATACGTGTACTAAGAAAGTGTAAGAGTTATCTTTTCTCCACCTCCTTGTCAACATCTGTTGTCTTCTGATTTTTTGATAATAGTCATTCTGACTGTAGTGAGGTATATATATATATATATTAGATTTGCTTTGCATATTCCGAAAGACTGGTGCTGTTAAGCATTTTCTCATGTGTCTGTTGGCCATTTTTAGTCTTTTTTATTGATATGTCTTGTGTCATTTGTTGTTATTTGAGTTTTTACATTTGAGGATCTTAGCCCATTATCAGATGTATGCTTTGTAAATTGCTCTTCCATTCTGTAGGGGCTATCTCTTTGCTGATTGTTTTATCCCCTGTGCAAAGCATTATCTATTCTTCTGCTGCCCATCTTTTTGAGGTCTGATCTAAGAAAATACTTGCCTAGACCAATGTCATGAAGCTATTCCCCTGGTTTCGTCTAGTAGTTTCATAGTTTTGTGTTCTATGTTTAAGTCTGTAATCAAAAATCATTTTGATTTTTATATATGGGGAATGATAACGTCTAATTTTATTCTTTGGCATGTGAATATCCAGTTTTCCCAGCACCATTTATTGAATAGACTTATCCTTCTCCATTATGTCTATTTTACACCTTTTGTCAAAAATAAGTTGGCTGTAGATGCATGGATTTTTTTGTTGTTGTTGCTTCTGTTGTTTTACTGGGTTGTCTATTCTGTTATTCTGTTCCATTGGACTTTGTGCCTGTTTAAGCCAGCACCATGCTGTTTTTGTTTCTATAGCTTTCTAGGATCCTTTGAAGTCAGAGGACTGTGATGCCACTAGTTTGGACTTTCTGCTCATGATTGGTTTTCCTATTTGGCATCCTTTGTGTTTTTTGTTTTTTATTGAGATTTTCACTTTGTTGCCCATAGTAGAGTGTGATAGATAGTTCCACAGCTCACAGCAACCTCCAACTCTTGGGCTCAAGCGATTCTCTTGCCTCAGCCTTCCAAGTAGCTGGGACTACAGGTGCCAACCACAATGCCCAGCTATTTTTTGTTGCAGTTGTCATTGTTGTTTAGGTGGCCGGGTCCAGATTCAAACCTGCCAACCTTGATGTATGTGGCTGGTGCCATAATCACTGTGCTATGGGCGATAAGCCTCCTTTGTGGTTTTGTACAAATTTGAGAATTGTTATTTTTTTTTGTCTGTGAAGAATGTCATGTGTGATATGGATTGCATTGAATCTCTACATCACTTTGGATAATAAATAATAATAAATTAATTAAATTAATTAATATGGGTATTTCAATTACTTCTTATAGTACATAAACACAGGAGCATGGGATATCCTTCCTGTTTTAAAATTTCTTCTTCAATTTCCTTTATCACAGTTCTATAGTTTGTATTGCAGAGAGTTTCACCTCCTGATTAATTTTTTTTCCTTACTTATTTATGTAGTGGCTATTTTATTTTATTTTATTTTATTTTTTATTTATTTTTTATTTTTTTATTTTTTTTAGTTTTAAATATATGTATTTTATTATTCTTCATTACATTATTTCCCCCCCCACCCCTCTGTGGTAAGACAGAATTGATTTACAGAAAAAAATACAGAAAACACCAAAGCTCCTGGTAGAGAGGGGTTTTAGGTGGGGAGAGAGATGCTCTCTCCGTTCCTCTCCCGGTCTTTCCCCGTCTCCTCCTCCAGGCCTCTAGCCTCAGGGTATATATAGGTATATGGGTTCCTTGGCCAACACCTGGCTATTTTTTAGAGACCGGTCTGCTCTTACTCAGGCTGGTCTTA
>CAUYRH010074384.1:0-24313 GCA_963574655.1 Perodicticus potto
ACCTCCAACTTAGGTGCACTAGCCCTCTCCTCACAAAACTCTCTGCTCTGCCCGCCTGCTCTCTTGCAATCCAGGAATTGGTATCAGCTGAAAGAGGAGAGCTCGTTGCGCGATCTTTGCTGGTCGCTGTCGCCGTCCCGCACGCGCGCGCGCGCGCGCGCGATCTACGGCTGCAGGGGAGGGGGTTCCTGCTGGTCTGTTGCTGCCACTCTAATCTGTGGCTTTTTCTCCCGCTGGAGTGATTGGGGGCCCTCTTCGCCACCTTCCTCAGCTCAAAGTGTCTTTTCCACACCACAGGATCCCGGGCCCCCTGCACCGTCAGACCTCACCAGGATTCTGCCCCTGGGGTAGCACTGACAGAACGCCTATTCCCAATGATCTAGGGAAAAGATGCTCGCCATTTTGGGCATTCCAATAAGTTTGTATCCGCCTGGCGCCTGAGCTGCGTGGGTCCCTGTGAGACCTAGCAGTGTGTCTTTCTGGTCATCAAACGCTGAGATCCACTTTTCGGTGGAATTTTTTTCCCAGTTAGGTTTTGTGAGTTGCGACCTGCTGTCCTCCCTGTGGGAGGGGCCGGTTGCCCCTCTGCCCTTCAGGGGGAAACAATTTACAGCAGTTTCCATGGTTATGAACTATATTTCAAACACAACAATCCACCAAATCGCTGTGCGTTGCCAAGTGCTCATCCACTCCGACAATTCACACTGCGAAAGGTCCAGTATTCCCTCCCTCTCACCTGCTGTCTGGAGAGTGATGAACTACTGGACCGTCACCGCCGCCATCTTCCAGAACCCCCCGAGAACTACATTTTTCATTACAAACATCAGGAAACATGATTCAAAAGGGGAAATAGGAAAGAAAAATTGAGGGCTGCCACTTTCTCAGGAAATAAGATTTTGGGAAAAAGCAAATACAAATTATTTTTACATCCTTTTAAAATTTTATTTATTTATTTATTCATTTATTATTTCCAAGGGGATTGAATGTTGTGGTTACATGTATTGCCTTTGTAATTCTTAAATCACAGCTACAGTGTTCTGATCACTCAAATAGTGTTCACTGTACTCATTAAGTAGATATTTTAGGCTCCCCTTGCTTGATTTTCACTGTTTTACATTCCTTTGCACACCTGTGTGCTCATTGGTTAGTTCTAGTGTAATAACAAGTAAATGTAGTGTTTGATTTTTCATTTTTATGATAAAGGGTTATGGTCTCCACTTCCATTCAAATGATTGTAAAAGGCCTTACTTCATTGTTTTCTATGGCTGAGTAGTATTCCATGGTATACATATGCCACACATTGTTAATCCACTGATGAACTGGTGGGCACTTTGGTTGATTCCACATCTTTGCAATTACAAATTGTGATGCAATACACATTTGAGTGCAAGGTGTCTTTTTGATAAAATTGCTTTTTTCCTTTGGGTAGATAACCAGTAGTAGATTGCTGGATCGGATGGTAGTTGTACTTTCAATTTTGTGAGGAATCTCCATACTGATTTCCCCAGTGGTTATACTAATTTTTGGTCCCACCAACACATCTAGGTGTTTCTTTGCTTCTGTCTCCATGCCAACGCCTGTTTCCTTAAGTCATTTTTCAGGTACCCATTAGCCCATCTTTGATATAGGCATATGTGTACCTGAATTATAGTCGGAAGTACTCATTATGGTGAAATGTCTAAAATAATCCTGGTCTAAATACCTGATGTAGAAGACACTAATATTGCTTAGTAAATAGGAATTATTAAAGAAGTTTTAAGAGGCAGAAAGGTCACGCCGTGGCTGGCTGGGAAAGTGGCAGCTTCGCGAGAGCACGGGGCAGGTTGGTGGAGGTGGCACCGAGGAAGCGTTTATCACCTGCAGTGAGGCCGGACAAGTAGGGCAGAGAGACTCGGTTCTCACATCCAAAAATCAAACTGAAAGACTGACCCCTCCTGGATACTTTTACTTCAATTTTAACCCATTTGAGGTTCTTCAGATAGATCCTGAAGTCCCAGATGAAGAAATATAAAAGAGGTTTCGGCAGTTATCCATATTGGTGCATCCTGACAAAAATCAAGGTGATCTGACAGAGCACAAAAGGCTTTTGAAACTGTGGACAAAGCTTACAAGTTGCTGCTGGATCAGGAACAAAAGAAGAGGGCCCTGGATGTAATTCAGGCAGGAAAAGAATATGTGGAACACACTGTGAAAGACCGAAAAAAACCATTAAAGAAGGAAGGAAAACTTACAGTTGTAGAGGAGGAGGATCCTGAGTTGTTCAAACAAGCACTATATAAACAGACCATGAAACTCTTGACTGAGCTGGAAACTAAAAGGAAAGAGAGAGAAGCCAAAGAGATGCATGAAAGGAAACAAAGGGAAGAGATTGAAGCTCCGGAAAAAGCCAAACGATAAAGAGAGTGGCAGAAAACTTTGAGGAAAGTCAAGATGGTCGTGTGGACAGTTGGCAAAACATTCAAGCAAATATAAAGGGAATGAAAGAGAAGAAAAATCGGACCTTCCTGAGACCACAGAAAGTAAAATGGAGCAGCCTGAGTGACCACCCAGGGTCACAGCCACAGAACCTTCCCCAGCTGTCTCCTTTCCTGCTTTGAAGGACTCATTCTTTCTTTCCACTTCCAACCCAACATAGAATAGTATTTTCTTTTTAGTCCATTTTGTTTTCAATCCAATTTAATATTGATCATAGTAATTCTTTTGTGCATTGAAATGAGCGGCTTAGTTAATAAAAAGACCTTCCCTCCACCCAGCCCTTAGAACAACCAGATTGGAAGGTGCCACCATGGGTCCTGCCTTCTCTTCCCACAGCCAGTAACTTAATGTTTTTTACTCCACTGAATTGTGATGGTGAGAAACTTCGCATATAATTTGTGGAAATCATCCAATTAAACATATTGCTTAAAAAAAAGAAGAAGTTTTAAGAGTTGGAATGTGATTGTCTTAAAATAATGCTAAATTAAATTAGGTCTATACTTTCCTGCAGATATTTTGAAGGACGTAGTTAGTGAACCTAAAGAATTATTTCATATAAAAACACAGATTCCCTGACAATAGGCAGTTAATCACACTCTACATACTAGTACTTCATACTCTTTGGTAAGGGTGTTTCAGATTGTCTACAATTTTTTTTTTGCTTGGCAATTGCCTTTGGAAAGATCATGCTAGTTACACTTCAATCTAATAATAACCCCACACCTAATAGGATTTAATTAGTAAGTTTTGCAGATTGTGGTTCAAGTTAAGAGGTGTTGAGGTACTCATACACATTCATGTCAGCAAAGCTCTGAACTGTGTTCTCATAACCATACACTTCTGAGTGTCATCCACAAACAGTGAGGATGCATTTATACATTCAGTGACTTATTCCACACTGGGTACTCATTAGTTTACTAGTTTAGTGCATTGTACATATTACTGCAGCTTCCTCATTCTCTTCCCCTTCCTTATCCTACATAAATCTATTAGCTTTTTTTTTTTTCAGTGCCACCTATTATGGTGAAATGTCTAAAATAATTCAGGGTCTAATTATTTTTACAATGGATATTGACTTCTCTCTATCTCTTTGTGTATCCCCAGACCTCGCCAGAACAAAATGTAAATGAGAAGCCATGGAAGACTGCAAAAATTCTCCATAATATTTCAGTTCACTTAGCAGGAAATCGTGACTCACAGAGCTTCTAATTTGCTTTCCGGGGACAGCAATCCCTGACCTGTGATCTTTCTTCCACTCATAGTCCAGATGCAGATGGATCCTCAGCCAATGCCCAGGACACATTTGGTGGCTTAGAATTGGTCTCTGGTTTCACTGGTTGACAGGTAAGGGGTAAGAAGAGTGAGTATTCCCATTCACATCATCAAGTGCAGGGGTGTGGAGAGGATAAGGTTTTCAAGTCTCCAGGGGAGGTTCATAAATAATATATTTAATTATAATATGGCATGTGATGGTCTTAACAAGTGCAAAGGACTAGAGTCCTTTTTGGTTTATTACATATTAGTGATGCTTTTGCATAATAATCTAGAATTTTCCTTATTACAATTATACTTCTCTTGGGGAAAGTAATTTATAAATTATAAAGAGTAGATTTTAAAATTAATTGTAGTGAGTAAAATAAATTTATCTATTAGTAAATGCTTTATGTATATGTGTGTGTGCATTTACATAGATGTCCATATCATAAATATCCATACCGATATTTAAGTTGAAGATGACTTATGAATAGAATGAAGGAATGTTTGGATCCTCTAAGCATTGCTACTCTGGTTTTTAATTTGCTACATATTTTCTTTTATACCTTGTAGGTATATACTTTTAGTGTCATCAGATCACATGAACACTTAAAGTCATAGAAGATTAATAAATAATTATGTGATAACAAATTCTTGATTAAAACATGGTCAAGTTGTCATTTGTCCAATGTGTCCAGGAGAGGAGATTCCAGAAAGAATGTGGTTGGTAGGTGTGCTGTTGTCTGCTGACTTCCAAGTCAATTCTCTTCTATCCCCTTCCTGGTAGACTCATCTCGTTGGAGGCAAAGGGTAGCAAGTGGAATGTGAGGAAAAGTGAATATGCAACACTTGAGTCACTTTCCAGAAAGGAAATCCCTGGACTTCCTGGATTTTCTTTTTCTTTGGTTTGGAAACGCATTACCCTGACGCTTTCTTCTTCACTGTGGACTCATCCTGAGCCCCTTTATAGTAGAGAAAGTATGGCCACCAAGCAGACCCAAAAATATTATCAACTTACATTTAAGCATTGTGTGTGTGTGTATATATTTTTTAAGTGGCTCCACATCCACCTTCAACTATGTAGATGAGGACAAGTTCCTGTGAACATGGGGTCACAATGTGAAAGGAACTTGAATTCTTGAATGACTTTATGACCTAGAATTCTTACATGCTTTTAAGTAAGATTATATATTACATATGTGTGTATATATACACACACACATATGACTACTATTAAGACATTATGACTGACATGACAATAATAGCATTCAATAATGGTAGAGTTAAGGCTCAACTTACTAAATTTAGTTTATTTTGTTCAGTGTTCAAAATCCAACCTGGGCTTTCACATTATTTATCCATTCACTATGACCTTTCAGCTGTAGGATTACATCCCAGGAGTAAAAGAGTGCTCAGAAACAGTGGTTGTAAATTACTAGCCCAACCTATGTAAGTTTGGAGCAAATGGCAACTTTCTTAACTGTTGTGTGACCGGAGATGCGAGGGGCTGCAGCTTTGCTTCAAGTGTAGATTCACAAGCTCTGTTGTGGCATGTAGCAAATTGACTTTATTTCTGAACACCTTATATACTCTCGACGTCACATACACACTTAATCTATGATTTACAATATTCACCATTATCTAATTAAAAACTTAAGTGGCAGATATCCTGTACCGGAAAACGGCATAATACTCTTTTACCTTAAATCTTTGCAAATAATCCTCAGTTTTTGTGTAAGAAATCTACATACAAATAAGAGAGACTGAGCTATAGGGGAACTATTTCCTAATGCACTCCACAAGTTAACCTTAAATGGGTTTATGACTTTGTTTTTCCAAATGTTGTTGACAAACATTTTGTCAACTTCTGGATCGTGTCTCCAGGCAAGAAGCTTTTCAGCTTCTATCTTCCTGGAGGTTGCAAAAACTTCAAAGTATCTGTTTCCAGATGACCAGAAAACAGTCTTTGTGTTTGCCTCAGGGTTGCCCAAATCTGTTGCTTTTTCTGTGAAGGCAAAAGCCAATGTAACTCATTAGTGGCTCACTCGAATGAGACGTACAAGTGGGGATTTCTTACCCCACACTTAACTTACAAAAACTGATGTAGAAAGCTACCCCAAACTGGGAGATGTCTGAGTGAATAATTTCATGCATGATGTAGCATCTTAACAGGCACTAAGATCTTCCTCGTAGAGGTTAGACAAGACCTTGTTTATGCATTAGTGTAGACTTAGCCATATATTATCTTACATAATTTTTGAAACAGTTTTGTAACAGCATAATAATTACCACTGTTAAACACATATAGAAATTGTGTGTTTCTATTGGTGATGGTGATGCTATTGGTTGATGGGGGCCCCACTTTGAGAACCACTAGTATAGAGTCTAGGGAGACTTGGGACATTTTGTAACTTGCCCTGTAGGTAGTTTGTGGAGCAGAGTCTTGACCTACCATTCATCATGGGAGTATGAAGCCAGACTAAGAAGATGCTGTTAATTCACTGAATGCTGCACTTGGAGCTGGAAGAAGATTGTAGTCTTCATGAACCTGAGCCCCACTAAATTGACAGAGGTGAGAGACTAAGCACCTGTTACCTATTAACTCTGTTTAGGGTTTGACCTTAAGAGTCCTTTTCATTGAAATAAAATAATCTCGTTTTACATAATTACTAAGCCACTGAGTGAGCATTCTGACTTCAAATAAAATCTGTGCAGATGAAAAGGGGAGAGCCTGTGGATATTGGTTTTGGAGAAGAATTCAACAAGATTGACTCTAGAACTAAGAGCACACAGAAAATGGAGCAAAAAGACTTTTTATGGCATGACTTGCATAAACTTTGTCTATCAAACCTAGGTTATGCAGGACCTACCAGAAGCAAAAAGTAGAAACCATTGCTAATACAGATTCCGGGCTGCCAACTTGTTCCATGGCCTGTTTCTGTCAACAACTCTGAAATTCATATTTCAGTATTCAGAAGATGAACTTTTCCTATGTATTCTTGGTCTGACAATCATATTATGTATCCCAGGCCCTAGAGTTTGGCACTACTGCTCTTTGTCATTATAATATTAACAGTTCTTCAAAAGAACTTTCTTAATGATCTTTGAGCATATGTCCATGAGGAATAGTAAATTTGCTTATTTATAAAGTGCTTTACGAATTCTACTAATCAGTGAAAATTAATTTGTATTATAATTCAATATGGAGCTTAACAGTTATGCTACTCTGATAGGAAAAATCTGATGCCACAAAGTAATCACTGTTTATTGAGCTTCTTAGACTCAGGTCAGAAATTACTGAATTTGCTATGACTGACCTAGGCACTGCTTCCATAAGTGTCTTCCTTTCTCAATCATAAACTCTCATTTTTTGTACTTATTCTCCATTTCACTTACCTGAAAATTCATTGTACCACTTTCATTATTTCAATATTGTTCAATTTGCCTAATAGACTACTAGAAACCATGAGTAAGGGATCACATATGTTGCATCCTGACATTCTCGGAGACTTAGAGTGCCTGAGTCACAGAAGGGCAAACATTTGCTGAATGAATGAGTGAATAGATAAGTGAATGAGAAATAAGTTAATAAGTGAGCAATGAATTAACTAATTTTATGCTATTTAATTGAACATATATATTTATGTGTATATTATTTGTGCATATTTGTAAGTATATACACATGTCAAATTAGCAGGATTTCTCTCACTATACATTTTGCAGTGTTTTAACTGAAATTAGTAATTTCCTCTTTCTACTAACATATGTGCATAAGAATAATGATAGCCTTAAGAGTTTGTACCTCTTCTGTCGATTTACCATTACTAAGTAGTTTATTTCTTTATATTCAGTTAGTTATAAGATTTACATAACCATTAGCTCTTTTCATTGCTAAAGCTTGGGACACTTCTTTCATGTACAGTGTTTTGACCCTGCTGAAAGATTTTTCTGTTGGTTTTTTGTCCTTGGGTGGATATTTGGAATATATCCTTTTGCCTTTTAGTTTTGGTTAAGCATGAATCTATTCTTATATAGTTATTTTTTCTTTCTTTTTCTTTTCTTTTCTTTTTCTTTTTTTTTTTTTTTGGTTGTAAAAATGTTTCAGAAGCTTCTATTCTTTTTCAAAAACTATTTGATCATGAGGGAATTGGAATGTTACATTTAAAGAATTGAACACCTCATCCTGAGGAACGAAAAGCTTTGAAATGGAGGTATCCAACGTCCTTGCATTTAGACGAGAGCTCAGACTCTGGACTAACTTGAAAGCTGAGACATCAAAAGTATACAATTTAGCTGAGTTTTCTCAAACTATCTTCAAGACACCTAAAATGCAAGCTTTGTTCATCTCCTGCCTTTCACTTCCAATATCTTGTTCAATTTCTGAAATATAAGAACAAAGGGTCGATGGGAAATTGTTAGTTAGTTCAACCAGTGTACTGGAATAATGAAGGGACAAACAAATAGTAACAAAAATTGTGATAATTTGAACACTTTCAACTTTTCCATTTTGCTATCAATGTACTTTTTCTTTGAATTATCACATAGTGAATATATTTAATTTTTTACTCAACATATACCAAGCAATCTGCTGGCCTAAAATACTGTTTAAATATTAAATATTAAATATCTAACTTTGTTATTATTTTAACAGCAGACCATTCATGTATTTGGTTCAAGGACTCTAACATTCTATTGTTTTTACATCTTAGCTATCTTTTGTTTTAAATAAAGAGGCTTTCTAGTATAAATGTTTGACTGCATGCCCTTAAAACTTTTTTTAATTGTATAAAGGGTATATTTAATTGTAAATAATGTGCCTAATAGGCAATATTAACCAAATATGTTAACATTAATAATATAGTTTTGTCTCTTTTTCAATCAGTGTGGTCACTTCCATATTTTTAAAAAATCAACCTTTAAAGTTTTATTTATGGAGCTTATTTTTATTGGAAATGACTCTTTTCCCTTCCATTACAGTAAAATTTATTTATTTTTTTTAATTTTTATTAAATCATAATTGTGTACATTGGTGCAATCATGGGGCACAATGTGCAGACTTCAAATACAATCTGAAATATTTTCATTGAACTATTTAACATAGCCTTCACGGCCTTTTAATCACTATATGAAGACATTTATATTCTACATTTAGTAAAATTTAATCAAGTGTAGAAATGACACTGAAGTTTCTGATTTCATGGGAAGTACCTTTAATTTGCTTCTCTCCTATGATTTCCAATTGAACTCTTTATCCACATTTTAAAAAACAGATATTTTTAAGCAACTGCTATTTTCTTGTGAAGTTATAAATACTCTCAAATAATTCTTGAAACTTACCAGTAAAATATATACACATATAATTATAAACATAGATTTTTATATAAAAATGCATTATTAGAATCACACAAGTGAATTACTTTTGGTAGATTTGTATGTTTCAGTAATATGCAGAATATTCAGTGATCTATTTTGATGCACTATGCTGGAAGCCAACAAGTGCAAGTGACCATCTCATGGAGCTGTTAATTGCACTCACTGGCAGGTTATTGCATCTGGCAATTCGGGACTAGTGGAGCATTTGCAGGGTGTGGAGTCAGCTATCTATGCACACTCCAGCTTATTACAGGTGTTTCCACAAGCACTGGGTTACTCATGAGCAGGAGAACCTTCTAGGCTTTAGTAGAGAGATCCGTTAGGAATGAGTACTGAAAATAGCTACCAAATATTACAAAGTGGTGGGAAATATTGGAGATATTAGTTGAGTGGAAAGATTTCACTGAAGAGTCAGGCTTTGGTTGAGACTCTAAGAAGACCATACCTTAGGGATAAAGATCATCCTCTAGATTGGTGGTTTTTCAACCTTTTTTTTTTTTTTACCTTCATGGCACTCTTGAACCTATACTTAAACTTTCATGGCACACTTAAATTGGGTTGATCTAAAAAGAAAAAAAAGTAAAAGAAAAAAATACATACTTACTATGCCTTGAACTTGTTTCAAAAGTAATTTAATTAATGATCTTTAAACCTTTTTGAAATGCCTCACTGTCTTAATCCTAGCACCTTGGGAGGCTGAGGCAGGCGGATGGATCTCTTAAGGTCAGGAGTTGGAGGCCAGCCGAGCAAAGTGAGACATCATCTCTACTAAAAATAGGAAATCTAGCTGGGCATTGTGATAGGCACTTGTAGTCCCAGCTAGTCGGGAGGATGAGACAAGAAGATTTCCTAAGCCCAAGACTTTGAGGTTGCTGTGAGCTATGAAGCCAGAGTACTCTACCAAGGGCAACAGAGTGAGACTTGTCTCAACAAACAAACAATTTTTTTTCACAGCATACCTAAGATCCTCTCACACCGGTGTGCCATGGCACAGTGGTTGAAAGTCACTGGGCTAGAGTAAAGACCACACTCTGAGCTGAAACCAAGTAAACTAGTACTACTTCAAGAAAGAATAAAACCAAGTGACTTGGGGACCTATGCTTCATCCATCTATGACCCTTCCATTTTCAGTGTGTACCCATCAAAGTCATCTTCTTGTCTGGATCAACTAGCTGAGAGGGTAAAAATATGAAGATCACACATGAAAGTGTTTTAGGAGCCAGGCACAGGAGTCTAAATTATTTTTTTTTATTTGCTATTACTTGGAACTCACTTGCATGTCTATGCCAACTCCATGGGAAGCAGGGAAATGTAGCCAACTATGAGCCAGTAAGAAAAGGAATTAAATTTAGGGTGTAATTATCCAACTTCTGAAACATTTTCAGTGGTCTTTGAAGAGTGATGGGCCAGTGGAGAAGGGAGAAAAGCTGGAAGGTTTTCCATGGCTCTGAAAACAAAATTCACTTTGAATCTCCCCATTTCCTTGTATCCAAAGACAGGCATATCCTTAGGAATAGCCCATCAATCCTATCCCTCCTATCACTGGGGAGGAAATCTCTAAAATCATATGAGTCGTGTCAAGCAATCTCATTCTGGATAGCAGTGGGCTAGCTCTAGGAAGTTCATTTCTCTTTGCTTGTGTAGCAGCCGCCTTGGTTTAGGATGACTGTTGGCCCCCACACAGTAACTGAGGAATCTCCTGCAAAGTCTCAGTTCATGCTGTCATCAAGAAGAGACTGAGCACCTGAAAATTCACCTTTTGACTACCAACACACTTAAAGTCCTTTCCTGTCCAAACACATGGTAAGTGATGTATAGGAACTTTAGGTGCTTAATGGTTAGACACAGGTAGTCATTGAGAGTTTGGCTTGTGGGTATACATGATCTATGGTAGATGAATAAAGGAAAATATGACAGAAGGCAAATTCTATTGACATCATGAGATAAATTTATTGCTAAACAATTTGATATACCTTCTCTCTCTGGTTCCTCCAACTGGCCCAGGAACCAAGATGGGGCTGGTAACAGAAGAGTAAGAGAAAGATCAAGGAAATGGAAATCAGTGTTGGAGCAGGCCATGTATGGGGCATAATTGCCATTCTAGGTCAACTCAGAGAAACTCTGCTTTGGTCTTTGTTAACGGTAACGATTCTGGCTGTGGGGAACACCAGTGTGCATTTAGGTGGAGTGTTCTCTTCAGCTTTGTTCCTAAGCTTGTCACCATCCTACCAGTAGAAAATGAATGAGGCTTGGCAGTTTGCCCTGAGCTTTGAAGAGATTATTCCATGTGTTCCCTTACATAAATGGAGAAGGTGACCTTCCTGTGACTTCAATGCTTCTCAGGCAGAGATAGATCATCCACACCATTCCATCCCTCACCTCCTAGGTGACCTGCCTGTGACCTCGCAACACTCCCTGTACAGAGATCATCCACAACATTGCAGCCCTCATCTCCAGCAAACACCTGTAGGCAGCTTTAGAGTGTTGATACATGGCCTAGGCCTGGAGCTGAGACTTTCATCGCCACGATTTCTCTTCTGGGCCCTTGTTTAGAAACATTGCTCACATCTTTGGGTTTGACAAGAAAACAGCAGCTGTTTTCTGATCATTTGGCCTTCTGTTCTTTATTGCTTGTATTATTAACATTTACAAGGGATAATTAGTATTTTGAAGTGTCTAAGATGATTGATCAAGAAATACTTATTATGTTTGTCATGATGCCTGCCTTGAAAATGCTAGAGGTAGCTGCAGTCACTCAATACATTCAGCCCAACTCTGAAGTTATGATAACTACTGGACCAATTCTCTGGCTTTCATGACCTGGCAGCACAGTGAAAATATTTGCTTTTCTTTCATTTAAGTTAACTCTGCTTAAGCCAATTCCTTCATGGTCAGTCCACACAGAGCAACCCCGACCCTCCTAGTCTATAGCAATCTCTTAATCTCTTAAAAGGTGTTTCAGTGAGGTCCAGCTGGTATTGTAAAATATACTATTATTAATTATTTTTATTTGTTTTTACATTCATTATTATTTCTTTTTGTTAGTTTGATGTGTTAATAATATACTTCTGGCAGGATAGAATCATACTTTATAATTTTACCCACTCACTTCACCATGTAAATAAAATACGAGTATGGCTGACCCTGAGTGACAACTGTAGCATGGGCTAATTCTAAGTCATCTAACAATGGCAGAGATTCTGGTCTTGGATTTAAGGGAGTAAATTGTTAAAATTGCTAGTTTATATAACAAATAGTTATTGAAAGCCTACCAGCTAGCCATCTTGCTTGAATTACCACAGTGTCTCTCAACTTCCCTTGGTGTCTTTAGCCTTTTCTTGCCCAATTCATTCTGCAAATCACAACTAGGGTAAGTGACCCCTCTGTAACGCAAATCCATCCATGTTCCTGCCCTGGTTACAATCCTTTGATAATTCTCTTTTTATTTCAAGATGAAGTGTAAACTTCCTTCAGGACATTCAAAGCTCATCATGTCCTGACTCTTGTAGCCTCTTGCCCATGCCACATTTCCTGCCTCCACCCGAGCACACACAGATTCTTACTTCCATCATGACCGCTCATGCCTCCTTGCTTCTGCACAGGCTTTTCTCTGCTTAGAATTTGCTTCTCTCTTTTTCAACTGAAAAAAGTATGAGGTTAAACAATTAAGTTTACAAATTCATCTTAGAAAAAGTGATTCGTATCTTGTTTCTGAATATCACTACAGTCACCTCTGAAGCACTCCCCTTGGGAAGTTATGCACTGATACCAGCGCCTAGTCTACCCTTCAAAGCAATTTTGCAGCTCTTTCTAGAATGGCCATCAGAACTGTCATTGCACAAGGTCTGGCAATTAAGTTCATGAACTTATCCTAGAAAAAGTGCAACATGCCTCCTTGCTGACTGTCACTACCATCACCTGCAAAGTACTCCCCTTGGCTTGCTGTGATATTTTGGTGACTCTAGTGATATTCAGCAAGAACGTATATAGCACTTTATCTAGGATGAGTTCATGAACTTTGATTGTTCAAACTCATACTATGAGGCTATGAAGAGTTGAGAAGATGTCTTCCTCCACCTACTGGCCTACACTTGTCCTGGATTACACGTCTCATTTCCCTGTATGACAGCACTCAGTGCATCAACACTCATCTCTCTGCACCATGCTATTTGCTTAATTGTTTGCTTCAGCTCCTGGAGAGTAAGATTCATGGCTTACATCTTCGTATTTTCAGAGTAACCACAGGTTCTAGCATTTAGTAGTTGTTCAATAGGGCTTGGTGAAAATATGTAAATAAATATATTGTAGCAAGTGCATTATTAATTTCTAATCTTTTTAAAGACATACAAGATAGGTACAAAGTGCTCATGGCACACACTGCCTCATTTAATCCTTAAAACCCTTGGAGGGAGGCACAGCTATTTTTCCTTCACTGTATATCCTAGCCTATGTTTGGACAAAGGAAGGATTTCAACAAATATTTGTTGAATAAATTTTCATAAGAATTCTATCACATGGGCACTATTGACATACTCCTTTTACAGAAATCACATTTAGGTTGAAATAAACTAAATAATGTGTTTGTGGTATGATGCTACTAAATATTAGATTCTGGATTGATCTCAAATTTATCTGATTCCACAGCCCATTTTCTTTGCCACTTTGACATTATAAATCTCACAGAGGAGGTACAGTGTTAGATTCTGAGAGAAAGAATTTAAATTAAGACAAAATGATAATGATTCTAAATATTTACACTCTACATTATATGACAAAGTGATAAAATTCATACTCAAGTGAAGGATAAACACGTTGCTGTCAATGGGCAGTGAAAAGGAGTATAATTAAGCTTTTGGATACATGCGAGAATGTAATTATTAAATTGAACTTTGCATAGGGTCAATGACATAGATAGGTATTAATCACTATGGATGAGTGTGACTTAGAGTAGAGAGGAGAATGAAGATGATAGTGTCAGTTGGATTCACAGAGCTGAGGAAATGACCTAAATTCCATGCTAGACACAGTTACTGACATTTCTTCTGATTTACTAAGCTGTCTGAGGGCTAGATTGGAGGGGTAAGAGATTAGAGGCACAGAATCCTTTAGAAGACCATTTCAAAGTCCAGCTGAGACATGACAAAGATTTAATTAAATAAATAGTAATAAGAATAGAGAGAATAGAAGAATAGAAAAAAAAGGAGTGATTGTAAGGTACATCACAGATTAAGAATCCACTGATTTCAGCAATGGCTGAGTGTGGTTTTCAGAGTGAGAATTGGAAGAGAAGAAAGAGATGTAATGCCTTCTGCAGCTTGTGGTGGCCTAAATTCCTGAGATACACCTTTACAATTGATTAAGGGCACTTTCTGTATCAGAGAACTATAGTATAACAATAGCAACCATGTTTATTTATTATGGAAATGTAGTATATCATGCCTGATTCCAAAGGTGATAGTGAGATCCTATGGTAATGATAATAGTTTTTATTTTCAGAAAGTAAGAGATTTATTCTTTCCTTGTCAGAAAGGGCAGGCTTAGTTTATTCATCATTTTCTTCATAAGGAAATTGCTTTTTTAAAAAAATGTTTATTATTACATATACATGCGTTTATTAGGTTTCCACTTTTTGCCTTCACAGAATTAAAAAGGCTTGAAATTTAATAACAATAACAATGTTTAAGATAAGGACTAAAAACAAAAACCTCGTAAAGAATGAACGAAGATAAATACATTCAGAAAAGAAAACAGATGATTACTGCATTGAAATATTAAGCAACATTAATAATAATAATGCAAAGAAAGTAACGTTCACATTGTCAAATAAGAGTATGTCTATTCTAGAATGCTTTAACTCTGAGGGTCAGTGCTTCTTTATTTCAAAGCATTTGTTTGATAGTAAAAAACAACCCTGGCATTCAGTAATCTGGAAACTACCAAAATCCGGCAGATAGCCCAGGAAAATGAAGCAGTTAGAAAGGAGACTAAAGCTGGGTGTTTTGGTCAGCTGATCTAGGAATCAAGGAAGATACATAGTGATGCTCGTGGAACTCGGCATTATGTAATTTTCACAATTTTCAAAATATCCACATGATCTCTATGGGTGGGCTACAAATAAGTGAAGGCCTAGCTGGAAAACAACTATTCTGAGGAAAAGTAGAAAGCAGCTCTGGATTGGTTGATTTGTCTGTTTTAATTCACATCTAAATTTATGTGTAATAGTTTATAACTACTGAAGTATTAAAGTAAGACTTATGATCTAAGACAAGCAATTTTTTTCTTAAAATAGTTTGCTCTGGTTGCAACATATTGATATGTTCCAGGCATGTTATTTTGCAAATAAACCTCTTTAGTTCTCCTTCTTATTTTGACATCACGGTTTTTATTTTTATTGTTATTGTGATACTATAATATAGTTTGCTGTTTCACTATACACACACAGATAGATCTCTCCATCTATTTATCTAGATATCTACAATATCTACACCTTTAAGTAAGAACGAACTCTTAGAAATAGCTTATTTTGCAATATATTTACTTAGAAGGACATTTTAGTACACTTACACAAGTCTCAGTTATGGATGGTTTACTAATCTAACTCTCATGGTTCTGTATTAGGTCTGGTGGAGGAAGGTAAATGGGTGGCAAGGAAGTGGCCAAGGGCAGAGATCTGGAACCAAACTGGAGAGACTTCTGTGTGTCTAGGAGAATTATTTACAAACTGTACTTACCTGGCCTCATAGCAAACTCAATGGAAGTCTTCATTAGTACACTCTATCTCAGATGTTTTAAGGTAATTAAGTCAATTGGGGGTAACTAAGAATAGTCCTAAGTTTTATGCTTCTATTAATTTTTTCTGAGTGTAGCCTCAGGTTGGATATCTAAGTCTTCAAATGTATTCATCTTTAAAATATTGTATGCATATGAAGAGAGGAAAGAAAAAACTCCCTAAACTTAAAAAGTACCAAGCTAATCCCTAATCTTACCAGGGATTTTGTTTTTTGTTTAAAATTTTGTTAACTTAGGAGATTCTCATTTTTGTTGGTGTTGGTAGTGTCAAAGAGTTATTATACTCACTGCTGTGCCCATAACCCTTCAACCACAGAACTTAGAGTGCCAGCATGAAAATTGCAGTAGAATAGTGTTCAAGGTCAACATGTGAGCTTTCCAAAGTTTGCTCTTATTGTTTGTATTTATTTATTTATTTATTTATTTATTTATTTATTTATTTTGAGACAGAGCCTCAAGCTGTCACCCTGGACGGAGTGCCGTGGCATCAAGCTCACAGCAACCTCCAATTCCTTGGCTCAAGCGAGTCTCCTGCCTCCACCTCCCAAGTAGCTGGGACCACAGGCGCCCGCCACAACGCCTGGCCATTTTGTGGTTGCAGCCATCATTGTTGTTTGGTGGGCCCGGGCTGGATTCGAACCTGCCAGCTCAGGTGTACGTGGCTGGCGCCTTAGCTCGTTGAGCCGCAGGCGCTGAGCCTGTTTCTTTTCTTTTCTTTTTTTTTTTTAACAGCTATGACTGGCCTCAAAGTCCATATACACATGACTCTGCACACACAAAACAGACTTTTCTTCATTTTCCTTCCCCAAATAAGGAGAAACAGTTAATTAGGAGTTGACCATTCTTTAGAGAAGAGGATTTGTGGAAGTTCTGGAGGTTTTATCTACGAGTAGAATTTATATGAAAATGTGTTTGCAATTCTAAAATGTCACTTTGAATATTATTTTTATTCTTTGCAAAAACTCATGAAATACACAAAATGAATCAAAATTAAAGATGATAATATGTGTATATTTTATTTTTTTGCAAACGGATTATAAAATCAGCTGTTATGTTACCTTAGAGCATCCCACATAAAGTCAGAGGAGTAAGAAAAGAGGAATAAATGATAATACATTAGTCCTCAGAACAACTGAAGAAACATTTTTAAGATCCCATATTTTTATTCTAATCATTTACACTAAAATTATAAATTTTTTATTTGTTGAAAATATATGTTCCATGAGGAGCATTTAAGTGAACACAGTATGAAAATAGAAAATAAATCAGTAACTCTGAGTTGAGTTGCTTCATAAAGTTAAATGTAAAGATGAGATTCCTCAAGTCCAGTCCAGCAAAGACAATGGTGTAATCAGCAACATTTGCAGTCTTGAGCCCCCTCTCAAAATATTGAAGCATTTTCAATATTTTGAAATTAGAAGCATTTTCTTCTATGTGTAATTACTGCTGATAAGTAAGTTACATTCAAAGATTCTTCCTGGGTTTTATGTGGTTTTCAGTAAATAGTAGCCATTCTAAAATTTAAATAAAATTATACATAATTGAGCCTTTCTTGAATAGGCTTGAAAGCAATAATGCATTGAATTTTAACTGTCACAAATATTGAGGATTAGATATAGAATAGATATGGAAAACCTGTTCACTCAGTATTTATGACTAATTTTTATAGTGGGTATAAAAGACAAAATGGAACAGGGAGCCATAGTTATAAGCCAACAGACTACCAAGAAACAGAGAAACTAAACCCCAGCAAGTTGCGAGGCAAAGTTAATGAAATGAATGTTCTAGCACCTATTGTTTCTATGCTCTACTGTATTTCCTTATTTTTACAGGGGAAGTTTTTCTTAAACACACACACAATTAGAGAGAAATATTGAACTTATTTTATATTTGTCATCTACACTGTATTTTGACATTTTTCTTTGCTTGTCCTCTTGAGAAGTCCAGTGGAGTAGAAATAGCAGCCATCCAAAAATAGAGTTACTGAGTTTGAATCATGACTTTGCTCCTTGAAAGTTGTATTATTAAAAGACATTAATACTGAATCTTTTTGCTCATCTGTACATATATTAGGGGATTTCTAATACCCCTATTAATTCCATTTTTTTTTGAGATTATAGTCATTTTTCTGGAGAATTTAAAGCAAAGGAAAAAATACCTGGCTTATGACAGATGTTTAAAGTTAGACCAGTTGAAAGTGGGAGAAGCAAATCAAAATTGGTGACATAACTATAGGTATGGCCCAGAATTCATCAGTGACTTTAAACCAGGCTTCCTATGTTTCTAATCATTCCTTCTTCCATACACAACAGAAAAGCTAAATAATAATAATAATAATTTTTTTACTTATAGCTAATTATTTTGAGCAATAAATTGTCATTTTCTTCATAAAATAGCTTTATTTGTCTTTTCCTCTGATTATATAAATCAGCATTTTTAAAACTTGTTAGATATAATATCTAATTTTTATAGAAATATTTCAATAACTCCCTTATCATTTTTAAATATAGATAGCATATGCTATCTATAAACATTTTCAAAAATGATATAATATTTTAAATGTAGTATAAAGGATAAATAAAAGGAAAATGTTTTAAAATATTCATGTGAGATTTTTTGTGAAGTCATATTTTTTATTACTGTGTTTAGTTTATCTGTGTTGTTTGTAAGCTTTTCCCTCTTCTCAAAGAGTTCCAAACATCATTGTGATATTTAATAGCTATCTTTTATAATTTATATATAATTATTTCATCTTGATTATTAACAAAATTAAGATACATATTATTAAAGTAAAATTATCATTGTAAAATAGATCCATCCTTTTTTACTGAGCAAAACTCTAAACAATATTTCCTCAACATTTTGGCATCACTCATGAGATCTTACTAAAATGCACACTAATCAACACTAACAGTGGAAAACTCATAGGTTGTATTCTTGACAAATTCAGAGTCTATGGGGAAAATGGAGGTACGATGTAATACACATTGATAAGAATTATAATTAAGGAATATGCCAAAATAGGTTAAATATTATTAAACGTAAGAATTTGATCTTAATTACTGTATATGCTATATATTGTTATATATGCTATATGATTTATTTAAAATTATATGTATTATTTACACATAGATGATCAAAATTACTTTATTGTCTTGTAAGTAAATATGATGACACAATTGAAGACTTTTCAGGAACAATTAGGATACAGCTAGCTTTCTCCTAAACCACTTTTTTGTAATAGTAGACTTTATAACCTAAATAAATAGGTGAGTAATGAATTAAACTCACTAATGCTATAGAGATCTCTATGCCAGCTCTGTTCTTGTCAGGGATTTGAACAGCAGTTGAACAGTATGAAGGCGCCTAGGGTGTAGTGCTCATGTTTTCAAGTAACATGTACGCATAGGGCAAAATCAATGTTTTATGAAGAACAGAGTCTGACTTCCACTTTCTATGGAGAGCTACAGAATGTCTGCATGGATGGGGGACGTGTAACAGCCGAAAGACAAAAAGCGATAATATTTATGTAATGTATTGTCATTTGCATGCACTGTTTTGAAAGGTATTTAATAGAAGGATCAAGAGTTGGTAAAAGTTAGAGGAAGTCAACAATCAATTGTTTATCACTACCACAAAATCTTTAGCTTAACTCTTGATAAATAGATTTAAGAGGAACTATGTTCTGATTTGTCTCCTAGGTTAAATATTCTTTAAAACATATTTCCAGATAGATAAATGAGCTAACTTCCTGAGCTGAGATTTCATACTGAGAGGTGCTGATTTTCATGGTTTGACAAAGTCAAGGAGCTATCATCCTTGCCAATATTTGGACAGAAGTTCAACAGAATAGAGGAGGATAGAAAACTTTCTCTTTGTTACGGAAGTACTTACACAAACTCAGTAAGAACATTGATGGACTTATTAGGACATGGTATGATTTTATGTCACTTTAAGTTAAAATGTTAAAACTTAAAGTAGAATTTGTCACAAGTCTTTACTCAGACTTGTAATGGTAATGCTTACAGGGTACAAATATACATTGACGCTCTGGAAGCTACGTGAAGACCACGGATCTCGTCTTGAGGTTGGAGACACTTGAGCATTGACATCATATTAGAATTACCTGAGGAGCTTTTAAACTACTCTTTTCCAGGGTGAACCCACTCATGGTAGAAGCTCTAGAATGAAGCTCATTAAGTGGGAGGTTTAAAAACTCTCCAGTTGACTGTAATGAGCTGTTAAGTTTATGACCTCTGACTTAAAGGTTTTCATTTTTTTATTTGTGATTTTTCATTAGATACCACACCTTATTTACCAAAAAGACATTTTAATTTTTATTAAAATAACCTTAATGTTGCATTTAGTTAGTATAAATGTGCTTTAAAACAACACATTATTAATAACAAAACAACATAAAATGCTCTAACATTTACATTTAATAAAAAACATTTCTTTCTAGGTTTAGTGATCTTATTTTTCTTAACAATGATAGCTTTCGAACTTCAGTGAGTACACCAGGTATTTTAGAAAGTCACTATATTTTGGATTTTATAGCACCACTTTCAGAGCTTTACCTTGCCCGTAAGCAAGGAATCACAGCTTTAACTTGTCATTTAACTAATTGGTACTTAAGCCTTTGAATTGAGTTGTCTTCACTCAGTTATAATTCAGGTAATGAGCCGGTCACCTTTCTCTCGCCCTCTTTTTCTCACCACTCCATGGAACTTGAAAGACTAGATGTAAGAAATAACTACTTTTACTTTTCTGGTACTTTTAGGGTACTTTTCTACAAGTGTAGGGTAGAAATAAAACTAGATCCAGCCACAGACCTAATTCTCTGTTGTTCCCAAATCCTTCCTGAAACTTAATTTCAGTCAGGTATTCCTACTATTTGTCTAGTTAATTAACATTTGGTTAAAAGGTGCCATCCTTAACTGAAATTTACATGGCATAATCCTATGTGGTTTATATATGGCTTTTTACATGACTTGAAAGGGCGGCACTCGACCGGCAGAGATCTCACAGACCACCAAGATCTTTATTGGCGGGGGATGCTGCAGAGCAGAACTAAGGTGGGGGGGAGAGAAGAGAAAGAGAGGGGAGAGGGCAGGGAGAGAGGAGAGAGAAAGGAGAGAGGACAGAGAAAGAGAGAGAGTAAAAGGGCGCATCTTATATAGGTTTGGTTAGGGGAGGTGGCCGGATGGCAGAATAGCCAATAAGGAGTTACTGCTCTGGTGGGAAGAGCCATTAGGGGCAGGCAATAAGTTTGAAATTTTCAGCGGGTAATTGGGATAGGGATATGAGGTAAGTTTTGCTACTGGGAGATAAGGAGATGTTTAGTAGGCAACTCCCTGTGCTTGGCAAGGAGGGGCTTTTCTGAGGCAATTACCTGACATTCCTCCCTTCTTGATATGTTAAAAGTAGAGAGTTGGCCTTGGGATAGGGGATGTCAAGTTCTCTCTTCTGTAGCTTCTTCCTGCTGAGAGGGGCATGTAGTTTTAACTGGCCAACTACAGGGTGATTATGATCTTTTTTGCTTAGAGGATGTAAGTTTTTGCTTTTAGACTGTCCTTTTAGTGGTGGTTGTTCAGAAGTGGTATTCAGGAAAGTCTTATGGCCTGGAGTAGAGTGTAGCCCATTTACGAAGAACAGTTTGGTTTTTTTTTTGGTGTGAGTTGGAGTATCAACTGAGTAGTTACCTGTTGAGACAAATTTGAGAGTTGAGTCTGAATAAAATGAGCTATTTATAGAGTCACAGCCATTAGCCCAAGGATAACAATTATAGATGTGAGGAAGGGAAGAAGTGTAACTCAGAGTGGGTTTTGAGTGAACTAAGAGGAGAAACTTGATGACTCTGATTTACGTTGTTTTTTTTTTTTTTTTTTGGAGTTGGAGGCTTTCTTGGAGTGATTAGACTTTGTTAGTGATGATTTTAGACTCTTTAACAAAGAAAAAACATCAACTTAAAAGGAGAGAGTTTGGAGGGTTTTTTTGGTAGGGAATGTAGGCGAAGAAGTGCCAGGGTTAGAACAGTGATTTAGTTCGAGCAAAAGTTTGGTTAAAGTAGATTTTAGGGATTTGTTCAACTTTTTAACTTTCTCTGAAGATTGAGGATGGAAAGGAATATGGAAGTGTCATGGGATACTTAAGGTTTTGGTTAAGGTTTGAGAAATGACGTAGGTGAATTCAGGTCTATTGTCAGACAGTAAAGAACAGGGGATCCCAAAGCAGGGAATAATATTTTTGAGTATGATAGAGGGAACAGTGGTAGCCATCTTGTTTGCAGTAGGAAAGGCTTTAATTCTAACCTGAGAAAGTATCTTCTAATATTAAGAGGTATTTATAATGTTTGATTTTAGGCATGTGTGTGAATTAAGTTGCCAGTCTGTTCCAGGAAGAAGTCCCCTAGCCTGGCGAGTTGGAAAGTGTGGGAGGTGAGATTTTGTTTGTGGGTCGGAGCATTGGTAGACATCACAGGATGATGTAAGTTGATTTAGAAACTCTGAATCTATTTGTGAGAGAGGAAAGAAAGCTTTGAGAAATTGTAGTAAAGTCTGAGAGTTGGGATGAAACAACTTGTGGAGATAGATGAGGAGGTCACGAGTGGGAGGTTGATTCATTTCTTTTTATAGTAGTAGCAATAGAAGCAGAAACAAGCAGGAGGTGAGAGGAGGTGTCAGGAGATGAGTGTTGAAGAGAAGCTGCATGTGCTGCATGATCAGTTAGGTTGTTACCCTTTGAAATAGGTGAGCGCTTAGATTGATGTAAATGACAATGGACAATGCCTACAGCCTTGGGCAATTTTGAAGCTTCTAGTAGTTTAATAATAAAGTGAGAGTTAAGAATAGGGTTACCTTGGTGTTACATAAGCCCCGCTCTTTCCATATAGCTTCATGGGATAATAATATATGGAATGTGTACTTAGAGTTAGTATAAATAGTGAGAGATTTATTTCGTGCTAAGGTGAAGGCTCTGGTTAGTGCTATTGGTTCTGCTTGTTGGTTAGTAGTGGAAGAGGGAAGAGAGTGTGTTTAATGATTTTATTGGAGAATATAATTGTGTAGTCTGTTCTATGAGTTTCTTTATATATAAAGGAACTGTTATTTGAAAACCAGAGGAGATTAGTATTAGGAAGAGGGTTTTTTTCGTATGTTGGAGAGGTAAGGGAGAAGAGTGTTTAGTGTTTGAAGGTAATTGTGAGTGGGTGATGAGTTAGAGGGAGTAGGTAAGAGGGATGTAGGATTTAGTGTGAGATATGTGTTAAAAGATAATGATGAGTTAGGTAACAGAGGTTTGAAGGTTAAGAATGCGGTATGATGGTAGGGTTTGAAGATATTTGTATGTTAAAAGATTAGATAGAGAATGAGGGGATAAGACAGTAGTAGGGGAACTAAAAGTGAGTTTTTTTGATTCTTGTATTATAATAACTGTGGCTGTTAATGCCTTGAGACAAGGGGCCTAACCTTGAACAGTGTGATCTAACTGTTTTGAGAGATAAGCAACCGGAGCAAAGGTGGGGCCTAGCTTATGTCTAAGCAATTTTCTGTGACATAGGAGAAAGTGGTGAGAAAGATCAGGAAGGCTAGAGCTTCTCATAAAGAATGCTGTACAGATTTAAAAGAAGTGGAGTGAGAGAAAGATGCAACTTCTGTGCAGCCGGGCACAGTGAGAGTGGGGAGAGAGGACCCCAGGCATCTCTGGCTAGTGGGTTTCGCCCAGAGGCTTCCCTTTGGTGATACAGGAGGTCAGTGAGAGGCTTCTGGACCCCACTAGGAGGACAGAAACGGTGGAAAACTGGCAAGTGGTGGGTGCTTTTGTTCGGTCGGAGGCTGCCTGCAGCTGTAACTATAGCAACGGCTAGATTGCAAGCAGGGAAATACTTACCTGGGGGCTGTTTTGGATTTTTTTGGTCTTGGACACTCAATTGAACTGCCTTGGGAGATGTTGGGCCAGTGTGCGGATGACTTTGGGTATTTTCTGGGGCCCTAGACTGAGCCGCTGAGCCAGAAAGGAGCTAATGTGGTTCAACTGTGGGTAGCCCCTGCGTGTTGCAACACTGGGATTTGCTGGAAGACCTGGGGCAAGTAATCTATTGACTGAGCTGCCCAAAGCGGGAACTGTGACACTGGGGAAGTGCAGAGATCCAAGTGTTTGGCAGATTGACAGTTGTGGCCCTCAGGGACATAGGGGGAGACAGAATTTGGCGCACTGGATAAGCAGGCAGCCATGCCAGGAGAGATCCAAGGGATAAGTGCTGTCCCTGGAAAACTTCTGCTTGGCCAAGGTTTATGGCTTGGAGTGTCTTTTGAGTGGGCTGAAGAGTTATTTGGGCTCCCAAACCTGCAGGGTCTGAGTAATCTGCAGAGGCCTCCAGCTCCCACCTTGTATAGCTGTATCACATTGTGATTAACATCTCATA